>BSBK01013244.1:0-75000 GCA_027943335.1 Chamaecyparis obtusa
ACTATATTCATTCTTACATAAATATATATATTTTAGAATATATAAAAGTATATATCAATATATGTGTGTGTGTGTAGTATTAAAAATTCATCTTTACTGAAAAGGTTATTCTAGAATAGAGGGGTTTAATATTCATTTAAGTATGTTAATATATTGAATAGAAATACATTAATCAGCATTTTAACCCATGTTTCAACACATACATCTATATATAAATGAAAAGTTTAAAACAAATCTCCTTTCATGCAAGAAAACTTTACTTTCTAATAAGGAATAAATGATCAAGTGTACATTTTAGCAAGAAAATATGCATTAAGGATTTAAATATATTTTTTTTTTTTTAAAGGTAACAAAATAGGATTTATTGTCCGCTTAATATACATTGTTAGTATTCAACTCATACAATGAAAGAATTGATCTTCTTTATCCAAACAAAACTTAAATAAACCATAGATATATCTTTTACATTATCTTTCAATACTATTTACAGCATAGTTCATTGCTCCATAAAGGGATACAAATTCTTCTTTTAATGTGATGCAAGAAAATAAGGAGTTTCCACAAGATTAATACATGTCCAAGAATTTCATACAAAGATAGGATAAAACAACTTAAATCTAATTTGCTCAAACTTTCACAAGTCTTCTCTAAAAGAAAATCTTAACTTCAAACTTTGAAAATTTCTTCTCTTCATCATCCATTCAAACTTTCAATCAAAGAAATTTCATCCATGACCATGGAGGCTCACCTCCTATCCAAGGCCTTTACAAGGCCACCCCCGAGCTAGGGGAAATAAGGTAGGATGGGTGACAATCAAAAAATTCACACACATTAAACTTTAAAAAACAACACAAGGGACTCCCAATCCCATGGTTCACACAAAGGATCACATTAGATCCATAAATGGGTGAAGGTGGAAATAAACCATTGGGGAAGACATACTTAAACAAAACAACAAGTATTTTTCCTTTTACAAAACATGCCTTCATAAGGCTCATCTTCAAAACCAACTTGCTCATCTCATAAATCACAAATCAACTTTGCTTATGACCCCCAACATGAAGAACAAAAGTAGGCTACATGGATGCCCATACATCCATGCTTATATTCCCTTCCTCCAAGAGGAAAGGCTCTACACAAATGGAAAAATTCCCAACCAACCCCTTCATCCACAAGACTCTCAAATCCTCCCAAGGATGAGTATAGTCTTGCACTCCCAAGACACTCATAAAAAAACCAAAGAAAAAACAAGGAAAAACTTCTTGAAAGAATTTGAAATCAACACAACACACTTACAACATGAATTTACATAACTAAAACAATTACATAAGACAAATATTTTTCATGATAGGTGCACTAACCTTTCTCCAAGTAACAATGGCAAGATGAACTTGATGAAGAGCTCAATTTCCCTTCCTATCTTTCCTTTTATCAATTCCAAGCCTTTCTCCTATTCTCCCTCTAAGCTTCTGTAAGGAAACTCAGGTGCGAAAACAACTTCCTACACTAATCTCTTAAGGAAAGTATTGTGCAAATTCTTTTAAATCCTTACAATTTCAGATTCGTTAACTACTTTAACAATGATATTGTAGCCATATACCCATGCACATAGAAAAATAGAGAATGACACAAAGATTTACCCTGGGGAAACCTTTCGGTAAAAACCCCAGCAATCCAAAACCTGCACAATGTATTTATCAAAACTATTGCAGTTTACAATACACTTGCAATGCAAGTTCTTTCAGAAGATTTCCAACTCTTAAAAAAAAATCGTGGCAGCATAAAACATTCCAACAATACACTAACTTCTCCTTCTCCTCACAACCCTAAAAAATGCTTATATCATGCGCTTCCCTTTTTAGGGCAACTTCCAAAGATAACTGTATTAGGGTTTTACCATTCTCTGAGAAAATAGGAACCCGAAAAAACCCCACGATTGGGGAAGAGTGTATAGTACTCAATTTTATCAGTTGCCACATGTCTTCACCCGTCATTGAAACTTCCATACATAGCTCTTACATGTCATAGGAATTCATCATAACAGTTTCAGCCATGATCTCCTTACACAATTCAAGATGCTGACACATGAAGTGGAGTGACACATCAACATGCCAACTAGACATGTACACTCACACTTAATTACATTATTTACAAGAAATAAATTTTACAAAACAAATAATAAGAATAGGAATTATCCAAGGTTGAGACACCTTATTCCTAACATTCTCCCACTTGTTGAACACCTTGTAAGAGCAACAGGAACATAACAAAAACTAACCGCTATAGGCCAAAAGGCCAATAGACTCTGAAGACCATCTAAACTTCTCAGTGCCCACTGGTTTCATTAATGCATCTACAACATTCTTCATAGTATCTACCTTCTCCAAATTTACCTTTCCATCTTCCACCATATCTCTCACAAAGTGAAACTGCACGTCAATGTGCTTCGTTCTGGCATGAAAAGTTGGATTCTTCGCAAGGAAAATAGCGCTCTGACTGTCACACCCAAATAGTAATCTGTTCTGCATCAACACTAACATCAGAAGACAATCTCATAAGCCAAATGGCTTCCTTACAAGCATGAGTAGCAGCCATGTACTTAGCTTCTGTAGTGGACAAAGAAACCACAGGTTGTTGCTTACTAATCCAACTGATAGCACCACCAAACATAGTGAACACATAAGCATTGGTGGATCTCTTGCTATCAATATCACCTGCCCAATCTGAATCCAAAAACCCATGAATACAAATTGAATGCAGAGATCCAGAAGAGTTACCATGGTAACATATGGAGTAATCTGATGTACCCCTCAAATATCTGAATACTTGCTTAACTGCATCCTAATGTACCCGTCCAAGATTAGCCATAAACCGATTCAGGACTCCCACTGCTTGGGCAATGTCTGGTCTAGTACAAACCATAGCATACATAAGACTGCCAACTGCACTAGCATAAGGTACTCTACTCATGTCCACCTCACTAGGAGATTTTGGACAATCATCTACAGATAACTTTGTTCCCACAGAAACATGAACACATAGTGGTCTACAATCTGCCATGCTAAACTTGTCCAACATAGAATTCACATACTCACTCTGACTCAACCAAAGTTTTCTGTTAGACCTATCTCTACTGATTTCCATTCCCAAGATATACCTTGCTGCCCCAAGATCTCTCATCTCAAACTGTGCTGACAACTATGATTTAAAATAAAAAATCATACCCTTACCCTTCCCAAACAGCAACATATCATCAACATATAATGCAACAATAAGAAGGCGATCATTTTCAACTCTGAAATAAACACAATGATCTGATTTCGATCTTACAAATCTAATTGACAACATAAAGGCATCAAACTTAAGGTACCACATGCTAGGAGATTCTTCAAACCATATAGAGATTTCTTTAATCTGCAAACTAAGGATTCTTTACCTTTAACAATGTAGTGCTCAGGCTGTGACATATAAATCTCTTCCTCCAAATCACCATGAAGGAAAGTTGTCTTCACATCCATCTATTCTATCTCTAAATCATATGATGCAATAAGAGATAACAGAAATCTAATGGATATCAACTTTGCAACAGGAGAGAATATTTCACCATAATCTATTCCCTCTACCTATGAATACCCCTTTGCAACCAATCTAGCTTTGTACCTTTCAACATTGCCATCTGCACAAAATTTCTTCTTGAAAACCCATTTACAGCCAACAAATTTTCTCCCTTTAGGTAAAGGTACAAGGTCCCAAGTTTTTTTTTTCTCCAATGAAGCCATCTCATCATCCATAGCCTCAATCCAAGAACCTGTATATTGCATGCCCAAAGCCTCTTTCACAGATCTAGGCTCATCAATGTTAGTAATCAAAGCAAAAGCACAACTGGAATCTAACATAGAATAACCAAACCTTTCCAGTTTCTTTCTTTCTCTTGTGGATAACCTCAAGGGCTGAGGTTGAGCTTGTTCTTCCTCTTCTTCAGAACTATCAAAGCTGCTAGAGCTCTCCTCATCATTAGGCCCAATATGGTCTCTCTGTTCAGTTTTCTCAGGGGTAGGAGGCAACTGAACAACATATTTTTCCTTTTCTTTTTTGTAGAAAAATAGGAGAAGATGTTAGCTCTCTGAAAATACATTTCTACTATACAACACCTTACTAGTCACAGGATCCCAAAGCTTGTATCCTTTCACACCAACACTATATCGGAACAAAATACATTTGACAGCTTTGTTTTCCAACTTAGATCTTTTCTCCATTGGAACATGTGCATAAGCTTCACAACCAAAAACATGAAGATGTCTAATTGAAGGCTTCTTACCAGACCACACCTCCATGGGTGTCTTACCAACAAGAGCTAATGTAGGATATTTGTTAACCAAGTAGCAAGCAGTGGCCACAGCTTCGGCCCAAAACCTTTGTTCTAAACTAGCTCCACTAAGCATACTCCTAGCCTTCTCCATCAGTGTCCTATTCATTCTCTCTGCAACTCCATTTTGCTGTGTGGTATAAGGAGTTTTCTTATGCCCTCTCGATACCTTGTTCTTTACAGAACTGTTCAAAATCTGTTGAGCAAAACTCACCACCATTGTCAGTTCTCACACACTTAATCTTCTTACTAGTCTAATTCTCTACAATAGCTTTAAATTCTTTGAACCGACTAAAGACTTGTGTCTTACTTTTAAGGCAATAAATCCAAGTCCTACTATAATCATCTATGAAAGATACAAAAAATACAGACTCAGAGATTGAAGGAACTTTTACAGGATCAAATACATCAGAATGAATAAGATCCAAAACATCAGAAGATTTGTGAGAACTAGAGTAAAACTGAACATGATTTTGTTTACCATAGACATAGTGTTCGCAGAAGTCAAACTTGAGATTGAAATCATTTAATCCCTCAATGAGGTTTTTATTTTTTAGGGTTCTGAGACCCTTTTACCCAATGTGGCCAAATCATCATATGCCACAACATTATCTTTTCTGCAAGAAGCTTACCTTCCAAAGTGTTTGCACTTCCATCAGAACCAATAAGCATAGACTTCTCATTGCTCATTCAGATGGTGAGGATGAAGAACTATTACATAGAAGAATACATGCATCTAGCTGAAATAAGGTACCTCTCCTAGTACCCCCTCGCAAGCACTATCGATCTTCTTATCATCTTGCATCCTTCTTTCGAAAAAACAACCTGCACACCTACATCATTCAACATACTTACAAATAATAGTTTCGTGCCAAACTTGAAATGTGCATAACTCCATTGATTCACTTTACTCATCCATCAGGAAATCTGATAGTGACCCTTCCATGTCTAACTATCTTTAGGTGAGAATCATGACCCAAGTACACCTTTCCACCATCAAACTCTTCATATTTTGAGAACTAGTTTCGATGAGAGGTCATGTGAAAAGAAGCACCCAAGTCTACCAACCACACATCATTAGACGCATGGGCTACCAAAGCTGCAATAAAAGCATCTCCATCTTCTTGAGACTTTTCAAAAGTTGAATCTGAGCCTTTCTTCTTCTTCTTCAGTTCTTTGCAATCCCTCCGGAAGTGCCCAGTTTTATCACAGTTCCAACATTTTGCCTTGGACTTTCCAGGAGTCTTAGAACTCCCACGGGATTTGGATATGCCCTTCTTTGACTTGTCATTCTGCTTTCCTTTGTCATTGGATCTCCCGCAAATAGCAAGGGCTTCCTTAGACGAGTCTGAAGTCTTTCTTCGCATCTCCTCAAATAGCAGCGAAGACACCACATCATCCATACGAAATGTGACTATAGTACTTCCAAGAGCCATCACAAGATGGTCCCATGAATCCAGCAAAGAACAAAGTAGGGTCATACAATGATCCTCCTCCTCGATCTTGGCACCAGATGATGCCAACTGTGCAATCAATAAATTGAATGTGTTGAGATGATCAGTTACGGATCCACCTTCCTCCATTCTTAAAGAATACAAATTCTTTCTCAGGAACAACTTATTCACTAGAGATTTGGCTTGATACACATACCGAAGCTGTTTCCACAAATAATTTGCAGTAGTCTCATCAAGAACATTCAGAAGAACGACATCTGCTAGACAGAGTCTGATGAGACCCTTAGTCTTCCAATCCTTGATCTCCCAATCCACTTGAGATATCGCTGGAGGTTTCACATCAAGTGAAGTAGCCTCCCATAGATCGCGGTCTTCAGGCATGTCTTCCATCTTGAGTTTCCACAACTCGAAATTAGTGCCATTAAATTTCTCCACCTCCATTCTACTATATGAGGAACTTGCCATCTCTATCTCCAAATAGATTCATAATGCTCTACACAAAAGACTCCAACTAAACTTGAGATTAGCTCAAAAAGCCCTACCCAACAACTAGGATCAAAAGTTGATGAGGCTCTGATAACACTTGTAAGGAAACTCAGGTGCAAAAACAACTTCCTACACTAATCTCTTAAGGAAAGTATTGTGCAAATTCTTTAAATCCTTACAATTTCAGATTCGTTAACTACTTTAACAATGATATTGTAGCCATATACCATGCACATAGAAAATAGAGAATGACACAAAGATTTACCCTAGGGAAACCTTTCGGTAAAACCCCAACACTCCAAAACCTGCACAATGTATTTATCAAAACTATTGCAGTTTACAATACACTTGCAATGCAAGTTCTTTCAGAAGATTTCCAACTCTTGAAGACAATCATGGCAGCATAAAACATTCCAACAATACACTAACTTCAACTTCTCCTCACAACCTTGAAAAATGCTTATATCATGCGCTTCCCTTTTTAGGGCAACTTCCAAAGATAACCGTATTAGGATTTTACCATTCTTCGAGAAAATAGGAACCCAAAAAAACACCATGATTGGGGAAGAGTGTACAGTACTCAATTTTATCAGTTGCCACATGTCTTCACCTGTCATTGAAACTTCCAAACATAGCTCTTACATGTCATAGGAATTTTTCATAACTGTTTCAGCCATGATCTCCTTACATAATTCAAGATGTTGACACATCGAGTGGAGTGACACATGAACATGCCAACTAGACACGTACACTCACACTTAATTACATTATTTGCAAGAAATACATTTTACAAAACAAATAATAAGAATAGGAATTATCCAAGGTTGACACACCTTATTCCTAACATTCTCCCACTTGTCGAACACCTTATAAGAGCAATAGCAATATAACAGAAACTAACCGCTATAGGGAAAAAGGCCCATAGACTCCGAACACCATTTGAACTTCTCAGTGCCCACTAGTTTCGTTAATGCATCTACAAAATTCTTCACAGTATCTACCTTCTCCAAATTTACCTTTCCATCTTCCACCATATCTCTCACAAAGTGAAACTACACATCAATGTGCTTCGTTCTGGCATGAAAAGTTGGATTCTTCGCAAGGCAAATAGCGCTCTGACTGTCACACCAAATAGTAATCTATTCTGCATCAACACCAGCATCAGAACACAATCTCCTAAGCCAAATGGCTTCCTTACAAGCATGAGTAGCAGCCATGTACTTAGCTTCTATAGTGGACAAAGCATCGACAGGTTGTCGCTTACTCATCCAACTGATAGCACCACCAAACATAGTGAACACATAAGCACTGGTGGAGCTCCTGTTGTCAATATCACCTACCCAATCTGAATCCACAAACCCACGAATACAAACTGAATGCGAAGATCTAGAAGAGTTACCATGGTAACATATGGAGTAATTTAATGTACCCCTCAAATATCTGAATACTCGCTTAACTGCATCCCAATGTACCCGTCCAGGATTAGCCATAAACTGACTCAGGACGCCCACTGCTTGGGCAATGTCTGGTCTAGTACAGACCATAGCATACATAAGACTGCCAACTGCACTAGCATAAGGTACTCTACTCATGTCCTCCACTTCACTAGGAGATTTTGGACAATCATCTATAGATAACTTTGTTCCCACAGAAACGGGAACACATAGTGGTCTACAATCTGCCATGCTGAACCTGTCCAAAATAGACTTCACATACTTACTCTCACTCAACCAAAGTTTTTTGTTAGACCTATCTCTACTAATTTCCATACCCAAGATATACCTTGCTACCCCAAGATCTTTCATCTCAAACTATGCTAACAACTGAGATTTAAAATCAGAAATCATACCCTTAACCTTCCCAAATAGCAACATATCATCAACATATAATGCAACATTAAGAAGGCGATCATTTTCAACTCTGAAATAAACACAATGATCTAATTTCGATCTTACAAATCCAATTGACAACACAAAGGCATCAAACTTAAGGTACCACATCCTAGGAGATTACTTCAAACCATATAGAGATTTCTTTAATCTGCAAACTAAGGATTCTTTACCTTTAACAATGTAGTGCTTAGGCTGTGACATATAAATCTCTTCCTCCAAATCACCATGAAGGAAAGTTGTCTTCACATCCATCTGTTCTATCTCTAAATCATATGATGCAGTAAGAGATAACATAAATCTAATGGATGTCAACTTTGCAACAGGAGAGAATATTTCACCATAATCTATTCCCTCTACCTATGAATACCCCTTTGCAACCAATCTAGCTTTGTACCTTTCAACACTACCATTTGCATAGAATTTCTTCTTCAAAACCCATTTACAGCTAACAGATTTTCTCCCTTTAGGAAAAGGTACAAGGTCCCAAGTTTTGTTTTTCTCCAATGAAGCCATCTCATCATCCATAGCCTCAATCCAGGAACTTGCATCTTCCATGCCTAAAGCCTCTTTCACAGATCTAGGCTCATCAGTGTTAGTAATCAAAGCAAAAGCACAATTGGAATCTAACATAGAATAACCAAACCTTTCTAGTTCCTTTCTTTCTCTTGTGGATCTCCTCAAGGGCTGAGGTTGAGGTTGTTCTTCCTCTTCTTCAGAACTATCAGAGCTGCTAGAGCTCTCCTCATCATTAGGCCCAACATGGTCTCTCTGTTCAGTCTTCTTAGGGGTAGGAGGCAACTAAACAACATCTTTTTCCTTTTCATTTTGATCTGGTTGTAGCACAATAGGAGAAGATGTTAGCTCTCTGAAAATAACATTTCACTATACAACACCTTACTAGCCATAGGATCCCAAAGCTTGTATCCTTTCACACCAACACTGTATCCGATGAAAGTACATTTGACAGCTTTGTTTCCAACTTAGATCTTTTCTCTTTTGGAACATGTGCATAATCTTCATAACCAAAAACATGAAGATGTCTAATTGAAGGCTTCTTACCAGACCACACCTCCATGGGTGTCTTACCAACAAGAGCTGATGTAGGAGATCTGTTAACCAGATAGCACGCAGTGGCCACAGCTTCGGCCCAAAACCTTTGTTCTAAACTAGCTCCACTAAGCATACTCCTAGCCTTCTCCATCAGTGTTCTGTTCATTCTCTTTGAAACTCCATTTTTCTATGGGGTATAAGGAGTTGTCTTATGCTTCTCAATACCTTGTTCTTTACATAACTGTTCAAACTCTGCTGAGCAAAACTCACCACCATTGTTAGTTCTCACACACTTAATCTTCTTACTAGTCTGATTCTCTACAAGAGCTTTAAATTCTTTGAACTGATTAAAGACTTGTGTCTTACTTTTAAGGAAATAAATCCAAGTCCTACTATAATCATCTATGAAAGATACAAAAATATAGACTCGGAGATTGAAGGAACTTTTATAGGATCAAATACATCAGAATGAATAAGATCCAAAACATTAGAATATTTGTGAGAACTAGAGTAAAATTGAACACAATTTTGTTTACCATAGACACAGTGTTCGCAGAAGTCAAACTCGAGATTGAAATCATTTAACCCCTCAACAAGGTTTTTATTTTTCAAGGTTCTGAGACCCTTTTCACCAATGTGGCCAAATGTCATATGCCACAACATTGTCTTTTCTACAGGAAGCTTACCTTCCAAAGTGTTTGCATTGCCATCGGAACCAATAACCATAGACTTCTTCACTACTTGTTCAGATGGTGAGGATGAAGAACTATTACATAGACGAATACATGCATCTAGCTAAAATAAGGTACCTCTCCTAGTACCCCTCACAAGCACTATCAATCCTCTCATCATCTTGCATCCTTATTTCGAAAAAACAACTTGCACACCTACGTCATTTAGCATACTTACAGATAATAGGTTTCATGCCAAACTTAGAATGTGCATAACTCCATTGATTCCCTTTACTCATCCATCAGGAAATCTGATAGTGACCCTTCCATGTCCAACTATCTTTACATTATAATCATCACCCAAGTACACCTTTCCACCATCGAACTCTTCATATTTTGAGAACTAGTTTCAATGAGAGGTCATGTGAAAAGAAGCACCCGAGTCTACCAACCACACATCATCAGATGCATGGGCTACCAAAGTGGAAATAAAAGCATCTCCATCTTCTTGAAACTTTTCAGATGCTGAATCTAAGCCTTTCTTCCTCCTCTTCGGTTCTTTGCAGTCCCTCCGAAAGTGCCCAATTTTATCATAGTTCCAACATTTTGCGTTGGACTTTCCAAGAGTCTTAGAACTCCCATGGGATTTGGATCTACCCTTCTTTGACTTGTTTTCATTCTGCTTTCCTCTGTCATTAGATCTCTCGTGAACAGCAAGGGCTTCCTTAAACGAATCCAAAGTCTTTCTTCCTATCTCCTCAGATAGCGGTGAAGACACCACATCATCTATATAGAATGTGACTATAGTACTTCTGAGAGCCATCACAAGATGGTCCCATGAATCCGACAAAGAAAAAAGCAGGGTCATACAATGATCCTCCTCCTCGATCTTGGAACCGGATGATGCCAACTATGCAATCAATAAATTGAATGCGTTGAGATGATCAGTTATGGATCCACCTTCCTCCATTCTTAAAGAATACAACTTCTTTCTCAGGAACAACTTATTCACCAGAGATTTGGCCTGATACACAGACCCAAGCTATTTCCACAAAGAATTAGCAGTAGTCTCATTGAGAACATTCAGAAGAACGACATCTGCTAGATAGAGTCTGATGAGACTCTTAGCCTTCTAATCCTTGATCTCCCAATCCGCTTGAGATATCACTGTAGGTTTCACATCAAGTGAAGTAGCCTCCCATAGATGATGGTCTTCAAGCATGTCTTCCATCTTGAGTTTCCACAACTCGAAATTAGTGCCATTAAATTTCTCCACCTCCATTCTACTGTATGAGGAACTTGCCATCTCTGTCTGCAAATAAGATTTAGAATGCTCTACACAAAAAGCTCCCACTCAACATGAGATTAGCTCAAAAATCCCTACCCAACAACTAGGATCAAAAGTTGATGAGGCTCTGATACCACTTGTAAGGAAACTCAGGTGCGAAAATAGCTTCCTATACTAATCTCTTATGGAAAGTATTGCGCAAATTATTTTAAATCCTTACAATTTTAGATTCATTAACTACTTTAACAATGATATTGCAGCCATATACCATGCACACAGAAAATAGAGAATGACACAAAGATTTACCCTGGGGAAACCTTTCGGTAAAAACCCTAGCACTCCAAAACCTGCACAA
The DNA here is from genome assembly GCA_027943335.1 of Chamaecyparis obtusa. Classification (NCBI taxonomy): domain Eukaryota; kingdom Viridiplantae; phylum Streptophyta; class Pinopsida; order Cupressales; family Cupressaceae; genus Chamaecyparis; species Chamaecyparis obtusa. Next base: position 11,563 of record BSBK01013244.1, read on the forward strand.
TGTATTTATCAAAACTATTGCAGTTTACAATACACTTGCAATGCAAGTTCTTTCAGAAGATTTCCAAATCTCGAAGAAAAATCATTGTAGCATAAAACATTCCAACAATACACTAACTTCTCTTTCTCCTTGCAACCCTAAAAAATGCTTATATCATGCGCTTCCCTTTTTAGGGCAACTTCCAAAGATAACCGTATTAGGGTTTTACCATTCTCTGAGAAAATAGGAACCTAAAAAAACCCCAGGATTGGGGAAGAGTGTACAGTACTCAATTTTATCAATTGCCACATGTCTTCACCCATCATTGAAACTTCCAGACATAGCTCTTGCATGTCATAGGAATCTGTCATAACCGTTTCAGCCATGATCTCCTTACACAATTCAAGATGCCGACACATCAAGTGGAGTGACACATCAACATGCCAACTAGACATGTACACTCACACTTAATTACATTATTTGAAAGAAATACATTTTACAAAACAAATAATAAGAATAGGAATTATCCACGGTTGAGACACCTTATTCCTAACAGCTTTTAGTCACTACCAAGATGAATTCCCAATACCAAAATGCAAGAAGTAATTTTTTTTCTTATTTTTCCCTCAAATTTTGTTAATAGAAAAATATTCATTTCATCTCTACCCCATCCCAAAGTGAAGTAGATTTCTTAGTTGATGTATCCTTTCCACTTGTCCCTAACTAGGGAATGAGAGGAAAACCAAGAAATGGGGAGAAGGAAAATCTTGAAACCATACCCAATTTTCGTCACTCTTGAAGAAGGCTCTCTTTAAGAGGCTATTTGGAAGCTTTGGGTGATGAAAAAGGAAAAATTTGACCCCCATACCTATCTACATGCATTGGGATAGCTAAAACTAACCTTAACCACTCCCTAGGGCTCATTTTAACCTCTCTAAAATCCATGTGATGTTAACTCACGGAATTGGGAAATGATGTGACTCATGCATTGGTTCCCTAATCAAGTAACTATACCTAGGGAATCACAAGGTGACCTAAGGTTTTTGTTAAGTCTAACCATTCCACTTAGGCATGCCAACACATAAGCACAAGTGTCAAGTGACACAACAAAAGGAACACATCACTCCACTTAAATTCACACATGGCATGCCAAATATATTTAAACACATTTACATTTACATATATAATTTGCATCCAATTATACAAAAATAAACATTTACAAAATAACATTCACTCATACATCACATTTATGAATTTAAAACACATAACAACGAGGTCTTTCGCTTCATAGAGTCGACCTTGGCCTTTTACTATTTTCACATTGATCCATACTTGTTTCCCCACATTTAAAACCATGGTCATAATCCTGCACACTCGATCAGATATCATTATCACATGAAATCATCACATTTATAATCATATAGAAAGAAAAGAAAGATCCATAATAACAATCAAATACAAATATATTGATAAGTTGCATTTCACATTTTTAACATATACATAAACCATATTGTATCCTATTTACATAAGCATCACACATACAAGTTCAGTTTCACTATAACAAGTAACCCTAAATCAAATGCAGAACTAATTCATTAGGAAATAAACATCATAAATATCTCAATTCCTATTCCATAAGATAACGTAAATCAAAATGCAGAATTTAGAATTCAATTATCTTTCTATATCATAAAGTCAAGATGAATCTAATATAAGCATGTAAAGGTACGTCTAACATCATCATCCATATAATCATGTAAAATCATCACATAATGTCTAATGATATGAAGTCATAATCAAAATAGGTCTAATATCTCAAAATAGTGTATCATCTAGATAGTCCATGTGTTAAAACATCAGCCGAGCTAACATGGGCTAGGGTAGGACCTCACATCCTCCACCCCTAGGCATGAACTTCCTCCTAGAGTTCATTGAATAGATGGGGATACTGAGCTCTTATCTATGTTGTGCCCTTCCAAGATGCTATGACCTCATCATAGAAATCCCATTGAATCCTAACCTGGTCCAACTCTCAACCTAAAAGGGCTAGGGTCCTACATGTGAGTATATGAATGGGCTCAAAAGCTATCTGCCCATCTGAATCCACCTATAAAGCATCCCAATCAATGATATGAGACTCGTCATAAATATATTTCCTCAAAAAAGATACATGAAACACATCGTGGATGCGCGAGATGCTAGGTGGAAAAGCTAAATGGTATGCAACTGGGCCTATCCTCTCCAAAATCTCAAAAGGTCCAACAAAGAGAGGGGCCAGCTTAGAACCCCTTTCAAAATAGATTGGGCTCTTATGTAGCCACACTCTCAAAAAAACTCTATCTCCAAGCAAATACTCCTTATCAATCCTCCCAGCATGTGCATACTTCTTCTATCAATCCTGGGCCTCTCTAAGATGCTACCTGAAGTGCTCTGATATATACCGAGCTCTAAATATCTCAAGGAAAGTCTCCTAGGTGAGGGTGTTTATGACTAGGTGGCTCTTGTACTCCTCCTGCCTCCACCAAGTAGAGTCTCTCTCTCTCTCTCTCTCTCTCTCTCTCTCTCTCTCTCTCTCTCTCTCTCTCTCTCTCTCTCTCTCTCTCTCTCTCTCCAAGTCGCAAAAAATAGATTAGACTCCAACAAGGTTCTCGACATTAGAGTATTGTTGAAAATTAATTGCAACTTTCTAATCTCACAATGACATGATGATTATATTATATTGTATTGTATTTGTTAATGCTAGATGACATTGAGATGGGGGGTGTGAATCACTGTAACCAAAAATTATAACTATTTTCACCACCAACTTCTACCAAATATAGCATACAATGCAAATAGAAAATAGTAACAAAGTAATAAAATATCAAAAGAACGCAACACTTTAACACATTTTTTTTTATGATATTGCTATTAGGATTCAACTGTGTAGTTTTTTTAGTCAAACTCATTGAACCATGTTTCATGAGTATTAGTTCACATGAACACATCTCTCATGAGAAAAAATGGAACACTTAGCACTCATTGGATCTAGGTGATGCTCACAGAGGTGAAGCACTGAGACTTCCTGGGAGGTCACCCAACCCAGTACTACTCCAGCTTGAGCACGCTTAACTATGTAGTTTCCTGCATGGTTAAAACCACTCTACTTGCAACCTCATTAGTTAAGCGTGCTCAAGCTAGAGTAGTACTAGGATGGGTGACCTCCTGGGAAGTCTCGGTGCTTCACCTCTATGAGCATCACCTAGATCTAGTGAGTGTTAAGTGTTCTATTTATTCTCATGAGAGATGGGTTTGTGTGAACCACTACTCATGAAACATGGGTCAATGAGTTTGACTCAAAAAACTACATAGTTGAATCCTGATAGCAATATCACAATTTGACTTGCTATGGAAAATATCTCCTACTTATCAACATATATTTTTCTCGTGGAAACCCTTGTAGAGGGAAAAACCACATGTGGGAATTAGTACCCATAAAATATCACTACTACAGTAATAAGTTATCCTTTTAGGAGTAGTACATCCACTCGGTTAAGAGTATTTAGCCTTTTGGGAGCTTACAACAAAGACCTATTAGGATCTACCAAATTAAGGGACTTAGAACTCCTTCTGAGAGTCACCTTGTTAGAGGATTTTGATCTTCATTTCTATTAGGATCCTTCTCACCCTATTAAGAGTGAACCGATTAAGAGATTTATCTTGTCAGCCTACTAAAATGAACAAGTAAAGAGTGATCTTATATTTTCACTCAATGCATGACAGATCTAGTGTATTCTTGATCAATGCTCTGCTTTGAAACACTTCTTCATATCTATAAGTTAACACTTTTGATCACCATAAACCATTGTGATAACAACATCATTGAACATTTATCTTTCTCCTCTACTACATTCCATAATACATTAGAAATGATATATAAAGAGGTTTACAAATCAAGGTGACAAAACAACCCAAATACATCATTTCAATTCATTCCAACTCATTCCTTGAACCCTAAAATGTAATACCAATTATCATTTATAGTTACAGATTCACGTCAGCCTCCAAATCCATCAAATAATTGATTTGAAAAGGAAAAGTCAAACCACATCACACTCCAATGTTCTTGTACAACTCCAAGATATCTGATCATCACAATCATAAAAATGCCAGATCATATTTCCTCATCGATCTGTCACATCACTACAATCCTTACAACACATAAATTATTATTGCAACACGGTGCAACATCATCAGTTAAGGATTCAATCGATTGTTCTAAGAATTTCTTGTAGCTTTCATTGAGTGAGATTCAGTTCATTGTGACTCTGTCCATTGATCACCAATCTTGATGCAATTGCAACAAAAATCTAGTAATATCATCAAAATCATACATCTTGAATCACAACATTTGAATCTAAACCAATTTGACACAATCATCAAATCATCACTCCTTGGCTTCATCCCACTCCTCCTAGCGACTTGTCAAACTTCAAACAATCATAAGTCACAATATATATAAGATAAACCTATGTGGTCATGGATCTATCATCTTGAGACATCAATTAGTCTTCCTTTACAATATTACACTCCAACTCATACTACAACATTGGATTCAACCTATTGAACATACCTCATTATAATAGGAACACTATCAACCAAAAAATACTAAGTTCACATCAATGAAAACATCATAATTGATCATCCTATCATCAGACCTGCATCAAACAAATACCATAGCATACTCATTTGATATATGCATTAGTTATGCCAACAATCTCCCCCTTTGGCGTTGATGGAAACACCAATAATACCAAGTAAATAAATGCTAGATCTTTGTTCCTTCTTTGTCTATCATAGCTCCTCTCTTTACTGATTCTTCTCTCATTTTCTTTACTGATACTTCTCCCTCTTTGATAACAATGCCAAATGCACAACATTGCTAAGTATTCTTCTACTTGTAGATGTATTCATCTCTTTCCGATTGCTCCCCTTTAGTTGATCACTTACTATTGATTAAAATGTACAAGAGCTACTACTCCCTCTTTATAAAACTTTCACTCAACAAAACCTATCTTCAATGTTTGAAGATCATCCTTCCAATTAGATTCAATAAATTTTTGAGTAAAGTAATTTGTTCTTTCACCAAAAATGCTTACTCTTCTAATGCATCAAATGCACACATGTCCAATAGAACTAAATCTACCTCAACATTCTTCAATCCTCTTTTCTTTCTTATTATTGTTGCTTCAACTGATATACCAAAATTTGTAACTGAGTGAGGTACAAAACTTTCTACTGGCTTCTTGAGTTCTTGTTGTGTCTCAGCTTTCTTCTTCTCAAGATCCTCAAAAAACTTGAAAAATCACAAATAGTGACAAGAATCTTACCACCTTCATGTAAGGCTTCCGTGACTTGATTCACACTTACTAATAAACTGACTCTTTCCAATACTATGGAATGAACTAATTTCTTTATCCTTTGATGCTCATTGTCTTTTTTGTACTCAACACACTGTAACATCCTCTAGATTTTTCATATGTTCTCCTGAAGTAGTCACCATTCTATCAGATTGAAAAATAGGTGTAGCATACTCATCATAATCAACCACTCTCATCAAACTTGACAACATCTCTTGTTGATTAGTTGACCTAGAATTCTTTTCTTTGTGCCTTTATCATTTATTTCTTAGCCTTAGATTGCAAGGTAGTAGGAATCTCCATCATCTCACTTGGACTCGGAGAATTGACATCAATAGGCCCTTGTATGACCGGAATGTCACCATTATCATCATCATTGATATCTTCCTCTTCTTGTACTTTATTTTCCCTTTCACTTTCAATTTTTACGTCATCAGTATGCACCTGTTCATCCTTTTTCTCATCTCCTCTAGTAGCAACATCTACCAATACCTACATTTGTTCCTCATTGATAGGTGAGTTCATAGAGGCATCATCAATCGTCAATTTTCATTACTTTATCAACAGAAACAAACTTACTCATATCAGATGTCACAGTCTTCTCAATAGGATTGCCTACAACTTTCAACTTCTTCCTTGTGGTCTTCATCTATTACTGGCCTTCATTCGATTCAATTTTTTCTTCTTCATTTTTATCCTCATCCTTTTTTCTTTTTGATTTATCCTTCTTCCTCTTTCCAGTAGTATTTGTTGGTTAAGATGCGTTCTTTCTTTTGGAGGATTCAGGCATATCAACCTTAGCAACTTTATTTTCTCTTCACTGGTAACTTCTCTAATGAAGTGATCTTTTCCTATTTAATTATTGCACTTCTTATTTATCTTTCAGTAGGAGCTTTATCAGTTGTTGAATATACCACTTCAACATCTTCACCATTATCACCTATAGCATTAGATTTGCCTTCTTTCTCTGTTGCATAGTTTGACCTTTCTTTAACTATTTTCTATTTTGTAAATCCTTTTTCTAGGGCAAATTGCTTCACTTATTTTCATATTTTCCTTTCAATTTAGAAATTGAGCATAAATATGCACCACTTAACCTTTCAAACCTAATTACCAATAGGTAACACTTCATGTAATACAACCAAACTTCACATCACATCACTATACATCATGTTATGCATTTAAATATATAGATAAAACTTACCACACATTCTTCTAGGGGGTCTAAGATTGATCTAACGATGATTGCTCTCCCTAAACCAAAATAGGCTTAGTTAGTTGATGAATTCTCCAGACCTTATGGAAATGTATATCCTTCCAATTTTTTTCTCTCATGCTTCTTTGCCCATACTTTTCTCATCTTCTTTCTAGTCTCGTCCACATTCACAATATGCTTTCCTTTCTATTCATTCACCTTGTTCTCGAATTGGTTTCCTTAATTTCTTGATCTATAGAATCTTGCAATATATCCAATTTTATGAAAATAGAATCATCTCATCCCAATAGATCTCCAAGGTCCTGAATTACCTCTATTTGTCCTCAATATGCTATTAACAACCATGTACCCATAGTTGTGGCAGTGTCCGCATGTACCATTCCATCAATTCTTATTTTGATAAGGACTTTTCCAGTTCACAAATGATCCCTAGTTGTTTATCTTTTTCTTGCACTCACTTTCTCTATGACCATACTTCTTGCAGTTATAACAGTGACCATTGAACATATTAGGTTTATTTATGAAATCCCTAGCACTATGACCCTCCTCTTGACAAATTGAACATGTAGGTGTACTAGGCCTATTCCAACATACATTTTCAATATGTTCTATCTTGTGACATATAAAAAAAAATTGGTTTATAAACTTTCTTACAAGGACTTTTCTTGTTCGCCTTGGGTGGAGACTTATCATCTTGTTTGGGCTTCTTGGATCTAAATGATTCATTAGTTTCAAAACCATCATAGCCAAGGCCATAGGTCTCGCCACTCATCCTTTGGTTCCTTATAAGTTACTCATGTAGCTTTGTAGAACTTTCATTAAATCTCTTCAACAACTTATTTGCTACATCTAGTTCATTTTGCAATTTCTCAGTCTTTCTTCCCAAATATTCATTTCTTATCATCATATTGTTGATATCACCTCTTAGATCTTGCATTTCCTCTCTAGCATCATGAAGATGTACCTACAAGGTACCTTGCATCTTTCTCAGACGTAAAGATTTCATGATCCATATCCCTCAAAGCTTGGTCCTTAGCTTATAGGGCATCTTCAACAATCTTCCTTATTTCCATAGCAACTTTCTTAGCTTCCATTTTCTAATCCATCTTAATAGGAAAAGACTTTAACTCCTTCCTGATAGTTTTCTTGCCTTTTGTTAGCTATTCATTATCTTGAGACAGGGCCTCTAGGGATGCTTCAGATTCCTCATATCCACTATATTGTGACAAGTGTTGAATGTAGTCTTGGATTCCATTCAGTTGCTCAAAATTTCTTGTCTCTTAGCAATAGGCACCTTAAGTTGATCCTTCAGTTCATTGATTACCTTCTCTAATTCATGAAGCTACCTTCTATATATCAAACCATCCATATTTATCTTAAATATCTTCCCCAAGATGTTAGGCTTCTTCAAGGGAACTTGGCTCTAATACCAATTGTTAATGCTAGATGACATTGAGAGGGGGGGTGAACTAGTGTAACCAATTTTTTTAACTATTTTCACCACCAAGTTCCACAAGATATAACATGCAATGCAAATAGAAAAATAGTAACAAATTCAATCAAACATCAAAATCATGCAACACTTTAACACATATTTTTATTGTGAAAACCTTTGTTAGAGGGAAAAACCATGCATGGGAATTAGTACCCACAAAATCTCACTACTACAGTAATAAGTTACCCTATAAGGAGTATTACATCCACCTAGTTAAGGGTATACCTAGTTAATAGTAATATCCCTGTTAGGAGCTTACAACAAAGACCTACTAGGATATACCTAGTTAAGGGATTTAGAACTCTTTTTGAGAGTCACCTTATTAGAGGATTTTGATCTTCAGACCTATTAGGATCCTAGTCACCCTGTTAATAGTGACCCAATTAAAAGATTTATCTTGTCAACCTACTAAAATGAACAAGTAAAGAGTGATATAATATTTACAATCAATGCATGATAGAGATAGTGTATTCTTGATCAATGCTCTTTTCTAAAACACTTCTTTGTATCTATACTAACACCTTTGATCACCATAAACCGTTACAACAATAACAACAACAACAACAACACCACACATTGATGTTTCTCCTTTACTACATTCCATAATACATAAAAAATTTATCTATAAAATATCTTACAAGTCAAAGTAGAAAAATAGACCTAATACATCATTTCAATTCATTCTAGCTCATTCCTTAAACACTAAAACATAATACCAATTATCATTTATAATTACATATTCATGTTGGCCTCCAGATCCATCGCACAACTGATTTGACAAAGAAATGTCAAACCATATCACACTCTCCAATGTTCTTGCACAACTCAAAGAAATCTGATCACCATGATCATGAAAATTCCAACTCATCATTCCTCATCGACGTCAGTATGATCCTTATGTAACACATAACCACTTGTCGCAACATAATTCAACACCACCAGTTATGGATTTGATAGATTATTCTTAGAACTTGTACCTTTCATTTCTCGTGATCTTCTGTTCATGTCCACCGATCACCAATCTTGATGTGCTTGTAGTAGAAATCCAATAATATCATGAAGATCACACATCCTGAAAAATTTTCAAATCCAAACCAATTTGACACAATCATCAAATTATCACTTCTTGGCTTCATCATGTTCTTCTTGTCAACATTCAAACAATCATAAGTCAAAATATATACATAAGATAAACATCCGCGATCATGGATATATCATCTTGAGACATCAATTAGTCTTCCTTTATGATCTCACACTCTGAATCATACTACAACACTACATTCAACCTCTTAAACATATCTCATCATAACAAGAATATTGTCAACCAACAAATACTAAGTTGACATCAATGAAAACATCATAACTAATCACCCTATCATCATACCTGGATTAAAGACATACCATAACATACTCATTTGATCTCTACATCAGTTATGTCAACAATATTGTATTGTATTATATTATATCATTTTCATGTTAAGAAGATTGATATGAAATTTCATCTAAATATCTACACATTTTGCCACTTAATTAAGCATTTTACCTTAGAGAATAAATGATATTAAATGTACACCTTATGCATCAAGAAATTTGTTTGACTCTAGTCTATTTTATTTACTTAGCACCTGCACCTAGCTTGGCAATTTATTAGGTCACCAAAATTCCAATAGAAGATGACAAAGGTGAACCCAAATGGTAATCTTGAAATGAATCTATTTACTTAGATAAAAAACAACATGCCACGACTTAATGAACAACCCAAGTAAAATATGAAAATAATAAATCCCTTTAAGGTTTAATTGCAAAAAATTGAAAAAAGACCACTATGAAAAAACCATTTACCACTATAATCAAGTCCACATCTCCTAGTAGATAATAGCCAAATACACAGGCTCTAATACACATACATTTCCATATCAAAATATAATAGTAGATAGCATCATCAATAATAATCTTAGTATTAATGACCAACATAGGATGAGCATCACTCTTTTAAAGACAACCCTTAGAGGGCACTGGCTATTTGGCCAAAAATTTGCACTAGCCTTATAGCTCATGCCATACCTATAGTGGTCAAATCAAACCTTATCGTTAAATATAGTCTATGCCTTGTGTGCACGACCTGATTTATTTCTCATGCGATCAAACTATTTATGAGGTTTCCTGGAATTCCAAATTATTTGCTTAATCAATAATATGTTAGTCACTTGAACAATTAAAAGGAAATAACATTTTAATTTAAAAAATTAATATTTGTTATCTCATTTTTGTCCAACTGATAGGTGGACTAATTTTTAATATTGAAAGAAAGAGGTGCTATGTTCGAATTCTTTAAAATCCACATTTCTATTGTTTAAACAATTGAAACAAAAGTTGATGTAAAAATTAATAAAATGATAAAAGAAAATTAAGTCATTAAAAAATTATAATTGTCTAATTTATTAAACTTAATGATATTAAATGTATTTATTTATTTCTATTATTAAATTATAAATTGTAATTTATTAGAATATTTTATTTGTTAATATAATAAAATTAAATATAAAAATTAACTAATCAATAAGTTTATTATTAAATTTTTTATTGATATTATTGATATATTTGTTACTATTAATGATGTTCAATATGAATTGTAATAAAATATATGCTTATATATTATATATGAATTAGTGTTTACAAGAATTAGATTTTCATATGCATATATTTTATGCAATTTATATTTAAATTTTGTAATTTTCTATTCTAAATATTGTATCTTTCATTTTCTTATTCTTAAAAAATTATAATAAAAATTAGATAAAATATATGCATATGGAAATCTAATTATTTTAAATAATCATTAATTGGATTTATTAAATAGTGTAACAATTGAAGATGGAATATGAGGATAAATATATTAATATTATTTTAATTTAAAAATATAAAAATATCAAAGTCATAATATTAAGTATGGTCACAATGAAAATAAGTTTAAATAGTGTTAAAATCAAGGTTACTACTAAAGTTCATTTAGGATTAAGAATAGAATTTAATTATAGTTAGCATTCATTTATGATGTGGCTTAGTATTCTATTATGGAAGGGTCATTCATATGATTACAATTAGGGTTAGATAAAAATTAGGATTTTGTTCGCATTCAATGTTTACCTAGAGTTTAATTAGGATTAGTGTTAACTTATATTATGTTTGAGGTTAGAATTTAATTAGGGTTCAATTTGGTTGAGAGTAACAATTAAGCTCAATCTAGTTTAGTGTTCAATTATTTTAAGGGTCATTTGGGTTGGCAACTTGGGTTGACATTTAATAAGGGTTATGATTCATTGTTAATAGGGTTTTGTAAGGGTTATGGTTTGATTTTTGTTTTCATTAGAATTTAAATATTAATCTTGCCAAAATGTTTGCAAGGTTGTTTAAACATTGTGACAAATTTGAAATTAACTTCTTTGGAAGGTTTTCAATTTCTACAAGTGTATTTTTTTGCGCACGTATTTATATTATGTACTATAGAAGGCAAAAATTATATAGAAGGAAGTTTTTAAGGGAAACAATGTACATTGGAAGACTTGAGGAAGTGGATTGAGATGTGCACACATAAAAAATATGATCATGATTTTCTTAATGAATAAATTATTGATTTTGAAAATCTCATGGTTGTAAGTAATTCATAAGAATAATTAGTTTAATATTGATATATAAATATAATTATAAAATAGAATAATGCACACATAAATATAATTACGTTATAATAAATGTAATAATTTAGTTGACCAATTAAATTTTGTGATGCATATAGTTGCAGAGGGCATGAACTAATAAAAAAACTTAACCATTATCACATTATAAAAGTTGGTTATTTTAGTTGAACTATGAAAATAAAATTTAATCTTAAATTTAAATAAAACCTATTAAAATTAGAATTTGAAAGTAAATCTAAAGTTATTTTATTGAGCATAAAACATAGAAAATAGATTGATTACGATTCAAATTAAACATCATTAATAGTAACAAATATTTCAATAATATAAATATAAATTTTTATAATATCATATTATTACTAAATTTATTAACTATAATAATAATAATATTAGTTAATTAATTTTAATATTTAATTTTATTAAATTAACAAATGAAGTATTCTAATAAATTGCAATTTAGAATTTTATAATAGAAATAAATAAATACATTTACTTTCATTAAGTTTAATAAATTAGACAATTATATTTTTTAATGACTTGCTTTTCTTTTATCATTTTATTAATTTTGACTTTAGAAAATAGTGGTATACCTATTCTAATTGTTTAATAGTTGAACAAAAACTAATATTTTAAATTAAAAAATTATTGTCTTGTAATTGTTCAAGTGAATAACAACTTATTGGTCATTGACCAAAGGTTCCCTTTAAAATAAAATCCACTTTGATCGAGCAAATAATTTAGAATTCAAGGAAAGTGCACCAAGTAGTTCGACGTCATGAGAAACAAGTTCCACTGTGCACATGAGGCATAAACTATAGTTAATGACATGTGGTTTGATTTGACGGTTATAGATATGACACAAACTATAAGACCGGTGCAAATTTTCAACCAGATAGCCAGTGCCCCTTGGAATGTTGAAGAGCAACAATAAGTTTATCAGATTGAAATTATAACCCTTTTTAATTACGCCTCATCCTCAGGTGTTAATGTCTACCCAGCACACCATAAAAAAGAGACACCGCTTTTGCTTTTTTTTGAAAAAACCGTCCATATGAAATATTAAATATTTGACCGGACAACCGAGAATTCGTCGACCACGTAAAAAGCGAATCATAAACAACAAAATGAAAACCGTAACGACTGTCATAGAGAAAATCCGAATACTGTCAGACGCATTTAATGAGATTTGTATTTAGTTTCAACATGAACCTCCACGAGCATCTTGCTCAGAAAAGGAAAGCACAAAGTATGCAATTCAATTCACATTATTAAATTGTCGAGAGGACATTTGCAAAACTAAACACTGGCCCTGGGGCACGTCAAAGATGATAAATATGAACACTAAAGAGACCGAAATGTCTGAGAAAGATCAGAGAGTTATTGAAGTCCAGATGTAGATTCCATCCATGTACACTGTCATGTATTTGTCAGCCATAGAATAAATGCGATCTCCCCAATTTTTATTTTCATTAATCTTTCCTATGAAAGTTAATGACAGTGATAATTTTGAAATTAAAAGTTATAAAAAATTAGTGTTCGTGATGCTCAGAGCGAGATTGTTCGCTTTCAGATAAAATAAAGATTGATATGATATTCCACGAAAAACAATCCCACTCGTTTGAGCTACATTAATGAACGCCGTATCTAAAAATTAAGATTGATGTGAGATTGAATGTAAAATACCCACGTCGCAAATAATGAAGCGTGGAAGGTGTAGTTTCAATCCACAAAACTCAGACTAGAGGAAATTTACACACCTTTAGTCCATATTCTTTAATGCGCAACCGTGCATGGCTTGGCCGTGTGTGAACAAACATCAAGATTTCACCTCCATGGTTCAAGCAAGTTTTTGTCTTGTGTAGTGGAAGTGTATTTTCTTTAATGAATATTTGTCTCTAGTTCCCAAGTGTGTTTTCAACTACCACGAGCATCTTGTTTGTACAAGGAAAGCACAACGTATTCATTTACTGCATGTAATTTTAGTGTGGTTTTCTTAATGAATACCTGTGCTTGACTTGAGCGAATGTGATCAAGCCAAGATTCCACCTCCACGAACATCATGCTTTGACAAAGAAAGCAAAATAACAAACACTCATATTAGACAACTTCAATCTCTTTTCATTATTAAAGAGTCGTTCCTCGTCAACATTTTATTAGATACTCATATTAGACACTTTAGGGTTGTATTCTAGACAACATTTTTACTAGGAACTTTGGGCAACTTGGGTCTATCATATACCGTGAATATTCCCACTTATTTTAGCTACTTCAATGAGCGTTGTACCTAGATGGGCAGCGTGTGATTCAGCGTGAAGATTCCACTTCCACAAGAATCTTGCTCGGAAAAGGAAAGCACAAAGCGAGCATTTGTTTTACTGCTTAATTGTAGAGAGGACATTTGCATGACTAAAGATGGAAAATATGAACAATAGAGAATGAAATATCTGATAAAGTTCAGAGAGTTGTTGAGATTTATGGTGAGGTAGGTGAAGAGCACTGATTACCTCGTATATTTCAATTATTGTTTGTGTTTTTTGTTCACGTAATTTTCTATTACTAATTTTTAAAAATTAAGAAAATGATAAGTAAAAGTTCATTAATAAATATATAATGTACTAATAGTCATATATTTGTATACCTAGTAATTACAATTTTGAATCTTAGTTGGAGTTATGCAACTTCATTCATACCCAAAGTTCGTGACTACCGAACATTGTGCATAGGTATTGATAATTTTTTGAGTGGTTGTAGTGCATGATTATTGGGGAATCTTTAAGTATATATCGAGAAACACTTTTAAATGAACAAATTTTGACCCTTGCATGTGCATAATAAACCTGACAATGTGCATCATTACTACCTCGAAGCCAAAAGAATAGGTATAAACAGTTAAGTCGCATATAGAAAAAAATAAATAAAAAATCATCAACTTCTAATATACAATTTAGGATCTCTAGGTGCACAAAGCTAGCTATGATGACTAGGGACATGCTTCCCCTATGCAGTGCTTCAAAAGCCTTCACAATGTCTTATTTGATAATATCTTAAAAATCTTGAATAAGATGGAGTTTCTAAACAAATGTGGCCCCTTCATTTTTCTTGGTTCCAATTTGCACTAGGGGAGAGGGCCCTATAGTTGCCCATCCTAATTTTATGCCCCCTAAAATCTATCTTAGATATTTCAAATTATTTTGAATTTTATACAGTTGTTTACTTGTCAAGGCCCCCTCTTAATTTTTTTTTGTTTTGAGTTCACATGGTCAAATATGATGCCACACCATGTGTTTTTTGTCAACGTGACAAAACTGGTCCGAAACAAGTAAGACTCACAGTTGTGCACTAAGTCATGTTTATTGGTTTGCTGACGTGACATCACTTAATTAGTTTCTTTTTTAAAATTTACTAGAATTGTTTTGAGGATAAGTAATGACATGACACATTTTTAGCTCACTATTGAAGTAAACCAAAAAGAATTTTATGAAGAGGAGCTTTAAAATAGTTTCTAAATGTCTCCATTATATGAAATGATTCTTAGTTAGCTACATAGGCCCTTCCATCAACTACCATTCAGACTATTAAACCCCACTCTATTATTGGTTCCTCTCCCTTATTAATAATTAAATTTATTTTTTTAAAAAAAATTAAATGAAAGTAACCCATACTTAAATTAAAAGTTGAGAAAATTAAAAATAAGGTTTTTTTCCATGAGACCGAATAAGTCTGAACACGTTAGGCAATGCCATAAATCACCTTCGAAGTGATATCAAGATTGATGTGAGATTCCACCAAATAGCTATGGCGCAAATTTCCAAATGTGTAAGATGCAGATTCACTCCATAGAGTTCGGAGTATCTGTCCCGTGTACAACATTGTTGACAGAAAAATTAAGTTACATTGGTATATTTTCTTTAACGGGCAGTGTTCTGAGGCCTCGTGAAGTTTCCACGTCCACGAGCATCATGCACTAAAGAGCACAAGAAGTATTATTTTCCTTATTATAGGCTATGTTTGCATAGCCAAACATATTCGTCTAGGTATACTTTGATCACCATAGGTCATGTTGAAGACGGAAAATATGGAAACGGCCGAAATTGCAGATGATTCTTCGATTGTTAAAGTTAAATCAGCATTAGAGAAAGATGAATCCCCTGATACTCTTATTTGTAAAGTTCCACAGTATCTCTCGGCTAACAACCCCGAGTTCTATTCTCGTAAAGTCATTTCTTTCGGTCCTTACAATTTCAAAAAAGAAGATCCAGAGAAAGAAGAGATTGAACGTCTCAAGTCAGAAGTGGCAAGAAAAATGCACCTTAAAATGCAGTTTAAAAAGAGAGGTGGCTTAGTTTCAGTGATAGAAGAGTTTAAATCGAAAGAGATCCAAGATAAAATAAAGGAATGCTATTCTAAAGAAATTGAACTCAGCGGTGATATGTGGGCGTGGATGATAGTAAGGGATGCCTGTTTTCTTCTAGAAGTTCTCGACAGGTTTGGAGAAGATAACGAGCAAAGTGATTCGCCTTTCATTGATAGGATTCTTAGAAGGAGACGACATCATCCTCTGTTGACAGAAATTGTGAAAGATATGCTCAAGATGGAAAGTCAACTACCATTCTGGGTTTTGGAGCGAATCAGAAGTGATATTTTGGGACCAAATGATGATGCCGTTGAGTCGGCACTAAAAAAATTATCCCCCATCGAAGTAGAAGAAAGGACTGATCGGGAATACAAAAGAACTCATCTCTTGCAATTGCTTCATGACTACATTGTTGCAAGGCCAGAGTCTTCCAACCAGCCACTGTGCTGTTCAAATATTTTAAGCAATATTCAAAAAATAAATAGTTCGATCATCAGATTTGAGATTCGATGCAGTCCTAAAGCTTGTATAAAAGGGCTATTTTATACGATAGCTTTACTGCTTTTGTCCCCGGTTCTCATCATTCTGTTCCTATGGGGGATCATATTTGTCATTTTGCAGTCTATGAAGGACTTTATACTTGGAATTTTGCTCAATATTACCGAATGCAAACCCCATAAAGACGAGAACACAGAAAAGCATGTTCCAAGTGTAGAGGAGCTAAGAAGAACAGGAGTGAAATTCAAGAAATTGGAGGGTGACGAAATGGGAATTAGTCACATTAAGTTCGAGCATTCGACGCTATATTTGCCCAGGTTCAATGTAGATAACAAATCAGAAGTGATAGTCAGAAACCTGATTGCCCTTGAAATGTGCTCCCGTGGAGAGGAGAAACCCATTACAAGGTACACCATTCTAATGAACGACCTGGTTGACACCGGTGGACATGTGGGTATCCTGAGACGAGAGGACATCATCAGCGGTAAGCTTGGAAGTGACGACGAGATTGCTCAACTTTGGAATTCTATGGTAACAACCACAGAAATGCCCAGGTACAATTCTATAGACAAGACTGCTTCATCCATTAATCATTTCTACAAAAAGAGGTCGAAAGGTCTGGTTATGCTTAACCATCGTCGTCTATGGGCTAAAATTATTGGGTGGCTGATTCAAATTATCTTGGTTTACTGTTCAAGGCCATGGTTGTTTCTCTCTTCTATTGCAGGACTTCTACTTTTGCTGTTGACATTTGTCCAAGTATTTTGCCTTTTTAAATCTTGCCAACTCAAATGACACTTAGTCTTCTGGTACTGTAATGATATTACTTGGTCTTTCAGATAGTGTTTCTTTGTTGCAAGGATTGATTGTGGTGATTATGGCTGAATGATTGTTGAAAAGTGTAACTTAATTGTAATTGATAGCTATCTCAGTTAATGAGTTTTATAGGCTTAAGTGTATATGAAATGATCTTTTTTTGTAAGTTCATCTGAGTAGTGTATTATAAGTGATCTGGATCTTTTATGTCTTCCAAAATTAAGGAGTTTTGATTCGATTACACTTTTAAATTATTTTAACTTGAATGTCAGAAGAATTCAAGTAAAGAGATTCTCCAAACTAATCATAGAACTCGAATTACATTAATAAAATTATCTCATAATTATAATAAAAAAATTCTTATTATAGCACTAAAAGGAGGCGTTAATAATTATAAATTACTATATAGCAAATAAAAATTAAAAGAAAATAATAATTGTTAGTTGGTTAAAAGATTTATTAAGTTAAAAAGACTTTATACAGCCATTCAATGCGGTAATAATGTTGATAAATGGAGAATTTACACTTAAGCTTTTGAAATTTCAAATAATGAACAGATATCTATTGACAATATTTTTTTGATTCTAAACAATTTTGAACTTTGCTCTTTTGTTAACATTTGTTGACTTTGTTAACATTTGTTGAAATGACTTTAAAAGTGAAATAAATATTGATTCAAGGTTCCACCTAAACTCTCAAATTTCCAAATACAAAAGATGTAGATTCCATCCATGTACACTGTCATTTATTTGTCAGCCATAGAATAAATGGGATCTCCCCAATTTTAATTTTCGTTAATCTTTCGTATGAAAGTTAATGATAGTGATAATTTTGAAATTAAAAGTTATAAAAATTGGAAGCGGCTATCTTCTAGACAAAACGTACTATTGACCAGATTTGAAAAATTCGAAAATATAATAGATTTTTGCGAAATTTTCAGGATCTGTTCTTCATGATCTGCATATTCTGAATCGAAAACAACAAAACAAATTTGAAAACAAATGACTATATTTTCGTAAATCTGAAAAAAAAATTAATATTCCTGATGCTCGAGCGAGATTGTTCGCTTTCAGATAAAACAAAGATTGATATCAAATTGCACCAAAAATCCCACTCATTTGGTCTACATTAAGGAACATCGTATCTAAAAATTAAGATCGATGTGAGATTCAATGTAAAATACCCACATCGCAAATAATCAAGCGTGGAAGGTGCAGTTTCAATCCACAAAGCTCGGACTAGAGGAAATTTGCATACCTTTAGTCCATATTCTTTAATGCCCAACCGTGCATGGCTTGGCCGTGTGTGAACAAACGTCAAGATTTCACCTCCACGGTTCGAGCAAGTTTTTGTCTATGTAGTTGAAGTGTATTTTCTTTAATCAATATTTGTCTCTAGTTTCGCAATGTGTGTTTAACTACCACGAGCATCTTGTTTGTACAAGGAAAGCACAACGTATGCATTTACTACATGTAATTTTAGTCTGGTTTTCTTAAACGAATACCTGTGCTTGACTTGACCGTATGCCAAGATTCCACCTCCATGAACATCATGCTTCGACAAAGAAAGCAAAATAACAAACACTCATATTAGACAACTTCAATCTATTTTCTTTATTTAAGAGTCGTCCTAGACAACATTCATATTAGACAATTTAGGTCTATTAGACAAAATTTTTACCAGGAACTTTGGGAAACTTGGGTTTGTTTTGTTCTAGAGGTCCTCGAAAGTTTCCGGGAAGATTAAGATAAAGATAAAAGCGTGAAGGCCACCATGGATAGTGCTCTTAGCGGGAAGTGACATCATCTTTAGTTGATAGTAATTGTGAAAGATATGCTCGAGATGGAAATTAACTACCATTCTGGGCATTGGACACGTGTTTATCTCCTTAGGAACAAATCTCAAGTCTTTATTGGCTTAAATATTTTTTGAAAAATTAAAATAGTAAAAGCATTAACATGATTTAATTAAGAAGCTTTTGGTTTAGATTGTGGACACATACACAATCTAAATTAGAAGCTTCTCAATTTAATTTTAATGGACTGTGGAAATCTGATAATATTGATGTTCTAGGATTGATAATGGCAGTTAGTTTTGTGTTACAAATTTTGACAAGTTTTTTAAGAAACAAAAGATTGGGAGTCATTAAAAAAATTCCATATACTCCTCAACAAAATGGAGTTGCAAAGAATATGAAATTTATGTTGATGAAGAGGGCTAAGAGTATGCTAAGTGCAGTTATCCTACTATGAAAATCTCAAGTTGGAGTTGTTGCCACTATATACTATCTTGTTGTTCAAGTCTTCTACATCAACTCTTATTGAGAAGACATCTATGGAGGTGTGGTAAGGGAAAAGTACATTGATACATTTGTAGAGTCAAAAATTACATACACCCTTTGCAATTTTTCCTACATATTTCTAGCTACTTTAGTGTCCATTTCCTTAGTCTTTGTGTAACTCCATTTCAGGAATTGGATCAGCCTTTTCCTTCTTGGGACGCTCAAACTCTTTGTTAGCGACTATCTTTTAGCACCATGTTTTTCTCTTGTTACGTATCATTTTTCTACATGATTTTATTGGACACTAGCATGATGAGTGGATAATTGTGCATTGTTCATTAATCCTACAAAATCTTAACATTCAAATGTTGATGTTGAGCATTTTGCAATTGTCACCTACTTTGGTTGGTGGAAACAACTCTAAATCTTCTAGAATGGCTCAAAAGCCTCTCTCTCTCTCTCTCTCTCTCTCTCTCTCTCTCTCTCTCTCTCTCTCTCTTGTATGTTTCATTATCTTGAGGTTTATCATATCCTTATTTATCAATTATCTCATGCAATAGGGGTTTCCCTCCACTTAGAGGGATTTTTTATACTAAACTGATTGAATATTTTATAGGGAGAGTTTGATAACTAATTGGATATTTTAAAGGGAGAGATTGATTATTACCAAGCTACAAAGGTATATGTGACACATTAAATTAGTTATTATATTGTCATTGATTTCAACTAGTTTTGATTGTACTTATCATTATAGTTACAAACATATGAAGAGGGAAATAATGGTGAAGGAATAAGATATTTTCATGAAAATGAGATGTATGAGAAAGATATGGATATTGTATTCATTGGGTAACTTATTGATGAGTTTATGACATTATGTTTGTGATTTGATTGTATTACATAATTCTATTATGAATTGAAGATCAAGAATGTACAAGTTTATGTGGTCAGTAAATGAATAACTTAGTATACACTGAGTTGAAATAGTGTACACCGAGCAAGTGTAGTGTATACCTAGTACAATATTAATCGAGTTAGAAATCACCAACCCATCACGATATTGACCAAGTGAAAGATATATAATGGAACATATGACTGCCAACTAAAGATGATGAGATCGATGAACATGGATGATTTTAAGGTTAAAGATAAAGTTTTTTATGAAGATGAAACAGATGACAAAATTCAAGGATGATCGGATGATGGAGAATTAAATATGTTTTAGACACAAGTTCCGACGAAGGTTGAAGCGAAAAAATCAACGGTGAAGATTAAGTGGAAAAATATATGGATGAGAAGAAAATGGTTTATCATGTCTATAAAAGGAGAGAAGATATTTATTATGAAGAGGATGCAAGTGAGAATATTGCATTCATGTGAAGCTGGCCAGACAGCTTAAAGATAGAACCAAGTAAATCTGTAGACTACATCAAGCGTTAGAGAAAGGAATTAACCAAGCATAACTGAGTTGGAGGATACAAGGAAATTGAAGTGATTATTATGGCCAAAGGTATTTTGATCTTAGCATAGATCTAAAAATCTATAAAGGAAGTTGTATTTGAATAAGATCATTTACTATAGCATTCTAACCATTACAACATATAAATCTCTTAACCGAGTGGGACTTAAAAGTCTTTATTATTTCATTATGACATTTAATGAATGTTGATTGTTTTCATGTTGACCCCATAGTGAATGTTTGGTCACAGAAAACTGTTAGTGATAAATCCTCTAATAAGGTCACACATTACAGTGTATTTTATAACCTTTAACAAGGTTGGCTTTCAATTGAGCTCACTTCAAAAGAGTGAAATTTTTTCAAGTACTCATCCCAAGTGATTTTCCCTTAACAGAGTTTCCATGTTAAAAAATAAGTGTTATATGTGTATGGATGTGATGATTTGTTATTTTACTTTACACATTATAATTATTAGTTTTATCATTATATAAACTAGTTCATTTACTAGTATTCAGTTCATGAATAGAAAGGAACATATAAAGTTTTACTAAGTTGTTTAATTGAATTAAAAGATTTTTTTTATACATCTGCGAGTATTTGAGACTGTAGGATAATTGTACTTAACTAATTCACCCCCCCTCTTAATTATCTAACAATTGGCATCAGAGGAAGAGTGCTTGAAGGAAGAAGTTTGAAGGACTTAAGAAAAAGATCACAAGATGCATAAGAGAGAGGTGCCAAAGCTAAATAAAGACAAATTATCAACATGATGAAGAAGGATGAAGTTATATCTATCAGGGATTGGTGATTCCACAATGCACTATTTCAAAATTGAGTTTATAACTCCCAGTAGTCCTTTGACCATCAACCAGATGAAAGAAAGATAAGAACAAAATGCTATGATGATTGAGATTGCTTCTTTTTTATCAGATGCTAAATTTGAAGACATTAAGACATGTACAAATGCAAAGAAGATGTGGGACAAGCTTACACTAGTTCATGCAGGAGATGTGAATGTGCTCAAGGAAAAAGCTGAAAGTCTAAGAGGAAACTTTGATGACATGAAGATGAAAGAAGGTGAGAATATCACTTAGTACAACAACTAAATTGTGAATGTTTGATGGAGGAGCATCCTGGGTTTCTTTTCTATCCTTCCCTTTTATTCATTCTACCACTTATTACCGAGCTATATTAATTGTTGAGCGTTCTTGTGTGCCGATTTGTTCAGTATTGGTTGCATAATCTTGTGTGTGCCAAGTTGTTCAGTATTGGCTGAGCATTCCTTCCTATGTCAAGTGAGCCTATTATTTGCTGATGCTCGGTTCTTCTTTGACCAAGTTTATGTGTTTTGATTATTCGTTAGAGCTTACTTATGTATTTAATCTGGGTCATAAATTTAATGATTGGGATCTTGTCTTGGGATGTGTGCAAACCATTTTGTAGTTGGCCTTCTATTTTTTGTAATAATCTAGAATCTTCTGTAAGCCATTTTGAAAAGTATAAATAAGGATGCTTAGATGTAGGTATGGGGTGATTAGTAGTGGATAGAGGAAGTTAGATAGAGGTGAGTGGCTAAGTCTAGATTTTCTTAAATCTTGTTGGTCATATACCGGAAGGGCTCACAATTGGGCATGTATGTTGATATTTGGATGAATTAATAAAGTGTTTTTGTTCCTTCTCTCCTTGGTGTTGTTCTCTGTGTTATTATTGTTTTTGCTGTGTATTACTCTACAAGGTTATTGGATAGTTAGGTGAGCCTTTGGCACTACCTCTTCATGTCCCTCATTGATTCAAGTGGTATCAGGGCTTAAGGTTTGTCCTTGTGGAGATTGGATCATTCATAATCTTGACTTGTATTTGGTTTTAGGGTGGTAGATCTACATATTTGACCTATAACTTACAAAGGGTTACGATCTTGCAAGAACCTATTTGCCGAGATGATTCGAGGTAGAGTAAATTTTGATAATGCCATAATGGACATGTTAAGATAGATTGCAGCTAGATTAGATGTTGTAGAGACTTCCCATAAGAGAGGAGTGTATCTTGATGATGTGAGTGTTGATGATGAAGTAGAAGTACCAAACCCTAATCTAGAACCTAAGGAAGATCAAGATGAGGAAAGATTATTGAGAGTATTGTCTAGGGCACATTCAAAGCCTATTATTGAAGTTATTCCTTATGATGGAAATTTGGATACTAATGTTGTGTTGGATTGGATCTCTAATATGGAAAATTTCTTTGAGTCTAAAAGTTGTCCTGATAATAGGAAGGTAAAAATTGTAGTCACTAGGTTGAAAGGTCGCGCCTCATTGTGGTAGGAGCATTTACAAACTGATAGACAAAGAAGAGGAAAGGAGAAGATCAGAACCTGGTTGAAAATGGTGAACAAGGTGAAGAAGAAGTTCCTCCCTGCTGATTACCAAGTTAGTTTGTTGAGGAAAATGCAAAACCTTTGACAAAGGAACATGACCATGAAGGAATATACTTAGGAATTCTATAGATTGGACATTAAATCTGGACATGTGGATGATGAGGTTGAGAAAGTTGTGAGGTACCTAAATGGATAGAGATATGGAATTCAGGATGAAATAAGTTTTATGAAATTGGATAGTGTGGAAGAAGCATACCAATATGCTTTGAAAGCTGAGGAGATCTTGACAAAGAAGCATGCAAAAAGATAGAGAAGTAGAGGTGGTAGATTCCAGAGAGGTAGGGGTAGATCTTATGGTGAAGGTAGCAGATCTAATAATTTTTCACAAGATAAAGGAAAATCTGAGTAGAAATTTGAAGATAAAACCAATACCAAGTGGAAAGGTGGTAGTTCTTACTGAGGAGGTACTATTTCATACTGAGGAAGAGGTAATTCTTATTCTAGAGGTCCAATTTTACTGGTAATTGTTTCTGATATGGTAATGAAGGACATAGATCCTTTGAGTGTAGACATCCTGATGGAAATGAACAAAGTCATAGAAATGTTGTGGTACAAGAGAATCTTGAGGGTTCATCAAGTAGGCCTAAGGATGGAGAAAATCTGATGGTAAGGAGAACTTTGTTTAATAAGAGAGTTGATGAAGAACCTGTCCTAAGGAGAATTCTTTTCAAAACTAGATGTAAGATGGCATTAAAATGTTGCAAAGTGATTGTTCACAGTGGAATTTAAACAAATTTGAAATTAGAGGAGCTCGTTACAAAGTTGCAATTACAGAAGTTGAGACACCCTAAACCCTATCATGTTTCATGGATCAAGAATGAGAATAAATTATTGGTAAGTGAGCAATGTATTGTGAAATTCAAAATTGGAAGTTACTTTGATGAAGTTCTATGTGATATTATGCCTATGGATTTTTGTCATATTCTATTGGATAGACCTTGGTAGTATGATAGATATATTGGGCATGATGGTAGATTGAATCAATATACTCTTTGGGTAAATGGAAGAAAGTAAACATTGTTACCTTTGATTGAAGTTTCAGATGAGATAAGCTGTACTACTATGAAAATTTTCATGGTTAATGGAAAGCAATTTGAAAAAGATATTCCAAGAAGAAGAACCAAGTCCTTTTTTCTATAATTCCTAAGAGACTGAGTTGTGGTAGTAATGACTGAGTGACATAAAATAGTAAATGTTGAGTAACTGAAAATAGTGATGATCGAGTGCGAGTAGAAATTGAGAACTTACTGAATGAATACAAGGAGATTGTTGCAGAGGATATTCCTGATAGTTTACCACCAATAAGAAGTATAATTCATTGTATGGATTTGATTCTTGGAGCTATTTTACTGAATAAAGAACCATATATATTGACACCTACGGAGAATGAAGAACTTAATAGACAAGTGCAAGAGTTGGTTTGATCAAAGAAATATTGAATCCATGTGTTGTACCTACTGTGTTAGCACCAAAGAAGCATGGAGAATGTGTACTTATTCCAGAGCTATCAAGAAGATAATACGAAAAATAGTTTTCCTATGCCAAGGATGGATGACATAATGGATTGTTTGAGTGGAGCAAAGAATTTTACAAAGATTGATTTGAAGAGTGGGTATCATTAGATCATAATCAAAGAAGGTGATGAATGGAAGACTACTTTCAAGATAAAAGATGGTTTATATGAGTAGTTGGTTATGCCTTTTGGTTTGACTAATGCACCTAGTACTTTTATAAGGTTGATGAATGATGTTCTCAAGAGATTTTTGGGTAAGTTTGTGATTGTCCATATTTGGATGATATACTGATATTCAATAAAACTAAGGAAGAACACCTTGAACATATCAGACAAGTTTTGCAAATATTGAAAGAGGAGAAGCTATTGATTAACTTGAAGAAGTGTTCCTTTATGAAAGAAAAGATTGTGCACTTGGGATTTGTGATTTTAGCTAATGGTTTGAAAATGGATCCTAAGAAGGTTAAAGAAATTTTGGAGTGGCCTACACCTGAGAATGTGGGTGAGGTAATATCATTTCATGGTTTGGCTAGTTTTTATAGAAAGTTCATTAAGAATTTTAGTTTTGTTTTTAATTATATGACTGAGACTATGAGAGGAGATAAAAAGGATTTTGAGTGGACACATGGAGCTGACAAGAGTTTTGAGACTTTGAAACAAAATTTTGTGGAGTTACTTCTATTAGCTTTACCTAATTTCAATAAGATATTTCAAGTTGAGTGTGATGCAAGTGGTAGCGCAATAGGAGCTGTGTTGAGCCAAGAAGATAAACCTATGGCTTTCTTTAGTGAGAAGTTGAATGATGCTAAAAGGAAATATTTTGTGTATGATCAATAATTCTATGCTATTATTCAAGCCTTGATAAAGTGGAGACATTATTTGATATCGAGTGAGTTTTTGTTGTATACTGATCATAAAGCTTTGTAGTATTTGGGAAGCCAACATAAGTTGATTCAGAGACATATGAAGTGGGTTGAATATTTACAGAGTTTCACATTTTTGATTAAACATAAGAGTGGATTCACTAACTGAGTTGCAGATGCACTGAGTAGAAGAGGTTCTTGTTAGGATTGATTAATACTGAGAGGGAAGGGGAATCAGTATTACAACACTTTAAATTAAACTTAAACCAATTCCAAATGAACCATATGATTACTAAAAAGAAAAGAACATAAAAAAATAACACATAACTCATAACACCATTTTTTTTTTTTAGGACACCCCGGCCAAGGGAAAACTCTGGTGGGGATGGTACCCACAACTATGCACTAAAATATAATATCCTTGTTAGTAGATCTAGCCCTGTTAGGAGCTAAGTATGACATAGTACATTTCCTTTTTAGAGGAATATCATGATGCAAGGCAAGGGTCAAGAGGGGCCAAAGGATGGCACACCCTAATGATCCAAGCCTGCTCAACATGTGTGGAAGAAAACAACAACAATAGTGAGAGAGAGAATGCTAGATATTTCATATCTTTTCATCAAATAGAATCATACATGTTAGGTTGTAAGGCCTTCCTGATTATGGCCTGATATTACAATGAATAATCTCATAAGTCCTCAAACATGCAAGGATCTATCAAAAATCTCAATTCTAATGTCTACTATCTTCTATCAAAACTGACTCCCTAAACTACAACCAAACAACTACATTTATACAAGAGGCTACCGAATTGAGACGGCCTTTAGATCCAAAATCAATGGAAGGAATGGTCAAATTTAGGACCACACACTTCCCAATGATGAATTCCAACATTAAATCTATGATCTAATATAAATTCATAAGTTAGCCTCAATAGAACTCAAAATAAACTACTCGACAAACAAAGATGACCGAGCAACAGACAAGTATCGGCGAGCACCAATGAAATAATTGACTACCTAGGAAATGACCAACCATACTCGGTAACCAAAGGAAACTGACCAACTACCGACCAAATCGGTCAAAGCAGGAACCGAGCAATAGAGACAAACTCCAAATATTTTTTTTTGGTGACACAGGATTGCCAAGGACCCGAGATGCTCTTGCATTAGACACCTGGGGTTATTTAGAAATGATTCTCTAAATCATTTGGTAGGTATGATCTAAGCTGCATCCAACTCAGACTGTGAAATCCATGAACTATCTTCCATCGGTCTATTCCTTCCATTTTACTAGAATTCCATATACTATTTTCCTCTTGTGCTCTTGCCAACTCTTTGATTCATGATCTTTTTAATCTCTTCATTCTGCTTCTTAGGATATTCTATTTGTACTGTCATTTCTTCATCAGGTTCATGATACTCATACAAATTAGCACTATTGAAAATCAGTGATATGTCCATGTCATCAGGTAACCCAATCTCATATGCATTTTCACTATCAAATTTCCTCAAAATATTGCAAGGTCCAAACTTCTTCATCTTCAGCTTTCCATATGTTCTAACAGGAAATCCACCTTTCTTCAAATGAACCATTACTTCATCACCAACATCAAAAGTCTTATGTCCTCTTGATCTATCAGCTCTCTCTTTGTATTTTTTATTATTCTCTTCGAACTTCAACTTCACATCTTCATGCAATGTCTTCATGTACTCAAAAAGTTTCACTCCTTCAGCACTTCTCTTATTTTCATTGATGTCTCTTAAATTAGATATACCTCTCGTTCCTATGACATTCACAATCTCACATGGTGTTTTTCCAGTACTCCTATTCATTGAATTATTATATGAAAACTCTACTTGTGCCAACACAGAATCCCAATTACTCGGTGTGTCTCCAACTAAGCATCTCAAAAGATTTCCCAAACTTTTGTTCACAACTTCAATCTATTCATCAATTTGTGGATGAAATGTAGAACTATATTTCAACTCAGTGCCAAATTTCTTCCAAAGGGTCTTCCAAAAGTATCCAACAAACTTACTATCTCGGTCAGAGATAATACTCCTCAGTAATCCATGCAATCTAATAATTTCCTTAAAGAAAAGATCTGTTACATGTATTATATATGATGTCTTTCTACAATGTATAAAATGTTGCATCTTAGAAAATCTACCCACAACAACAAATATAGAATCATTACCTCTTACTGTCTTCAGTAAGCCAAGAACAAATTCCATACTGATGTCAATCCAAGGTTTCTCAGGAATAGCAATTAGTACATACAATCTAGTATTCTAACTTACTCCTTTTGCAACTTGACAAATTCCACAACTTTTCACAAATTTCTGAACATCTTTATATAACTGCAGCCAAAAGTACTTCTCCTTAAGAAAATTTCATATTTTATCAATACCAAAATGTCCAACCAAACCACTACTATGTTTCTCTTTTATCAGATTGGTTCTCATTACTCCTCTCAGTATACACAACTAAATACCTTTGAACAACATACCTTCCAAAATAAAATAATCATCCCACTTAGTATCTTGTTGATCTTAAATAGGTGCTCTACACTTTTACCATGGCTCAAAAAAATCAGGGTCATTTTCATACAAACCTTTCATCTCATCAAAAGCAAGAACTTCAATTTTCATCTCGGTCATCAAAGATCTCCTTCTACTCAATGCATCAGCAACTCAGTTAGTGACTCCACTCTTATGATTTATCACAAATGTGTAACTCTGCAAATACTCAACCCATTTCATATGTCTCTGATTCAACTTATTCTGACTACCCAAATACTATAAAGCCTTATGATCAGTATACAACACAAATTCACTCGATATCAAATAATGCCTCCATTTCTTCAGTGCTTGAACAATAGCATAGAATTCTTGATCATATAAATAATATTTCCTTCTAGCATCATTCAACTTTTCACTAAATAAAGCAACAAGTTTACCTTCTTGACTCAACACAGCTCCAATTGCACTTCCACTTCCATCACATTCCACTTGAAATACTTTATTGAAATCGGGTAATGCCAAAACAGGTAATTCAGCAACCTTCTGCTTCAGATTCTCAAAACTTTTATTAGCTCCATGTGTCCACTTGAATTATCTTTTGTCTCCTCTCATAGTCTTAGTCATAGCATTACAAATTGAACTGAAATTCCTTAAGAACTTTCAGTAAAAACTTGCCAAACCATGAAATGATCTTACCTCACTAGCATTCATAGGTGTAGGCCAATTCAAAATAGCTTCAACCCTCTTTAGGATCCATCTTCAAACCATCAGCTGAAATCATAAATCCCAAATACACAATCTCCTCTTTCATGAATGAACACTTTTTCAGATTTATCAACAACTTTTCTTCTTTCAATCTCTTCAAAACTTGTCTAACATGCAACAAATGTTCTTCTCTAGTCTTACTGAATATCAGAATATCATCAAGATATAAAATCATAAATTTACCCAAGAATTTCTTTAAAACTTCATTCATTAGAATCATAAAAGTACTCGATGCATTAGTTAAACCAAAAGGCATAACCAACCACTCATACAAACCTTCTTTTATCTTGAAAGAAGTCTTCCATTCATCACCTTCTCCGATTCTGATATGATGATATCCACTTTTCAAATCAATCTTTGTGAAATACTTTGCTCTAGTCAAACTGTCTATTATATCATCCATTCTCGGTATAGGAAACCTATACTTCACTATTATCTTATTGATTTCTCTGGAATCAGTACACATTCTCCATTCTCCATTCTTCTTATGTGCCAATACAGTAGGTGCTGCAGAAGGACTCAAACTTTCTTTGATCAAACCTTTCTCTGGAAATTCTTGAATTTGTCAGTTCAATTCCTGATTCTTGGTAGGTGTTAACCGATGAGGTGCCTTATTCGGTAAACTAGCTCCAGGGATTAGATCCATACAATGATCAATGCTTCTTTTTGATGGAAAAGAATCAAGTACATTCTCAAAAATGATTTCACTATACTCGGTGATTAACTTATCAATTTCCTCAAGAACATTATCTTCTATTTTATTACTCAGTTTGTTAGGAATCACAGCAAAACATACATCATTCCTTTTCAAATATTTAACAAACTTCCTTCCTTCCATCAAGAAAACTTTCACAGATGTGAAAAAATTACTAATAGGTTCTTCCATCAATGATAACAAGATTTGTTTCTTTCCATCAGCCACAATAGTATACTTATGCAATCTCCCATCATATATAGCATGTCTATCATATTGCCAAGGTCTACCCAACAAAATATGACAACAATACATAGGCATGATATCACACAGCACCTTATCATAGTACTTTCCAATCTTCTAATTTACATAGCATTGTTCACTTACCAGGAGTGTATGCTCATCTTTGATCCATGAAATCTAACAGGGCTTCCGATGTTCCAGTCTTTTCAACTGCAATTTTGTGATCATCTCCTCGAATACCAAATTCTCCAAGCTACCACTATCAATGATTACCTTCCAAAATTTATCAAAAAATCTACATCTAGTCTTGAACAAACTTTTCCTTACTAGATCTTCCTCTTTGCTTTCATTCCACAGTGCTCTCCTTACCATCAAGTTATTTTCTTTCTTAGGTTCATTCGGTGATTCTTCTTGCACCAAAGCATTTCTATTGCTACCAGCCTTCTTACTCACTTGTGTACATTCAAATGACCTATGTCCTTCTTCTCCACAATTGTAACAAGTTCCTCAGAAACTTGCTCTGCTATAACCACCTCAGTAGTTACTGCCTCTACCTCTAGATGAACTTTCGCCTTTCCACTTGGTCTTGCCCTTGTCTAGATTTGTCTTTTCAGGTTCATATCTACCATTTTCACTATTAGATCTACCTCTTCCTCTAGGGAATCTACCACCTCTTCATCTTTGTTTTTGCTCATGTCTCTTGTTCAATTTCTCCTCTGCTTTCAATGTAAATTGATAAGCCTCTTCAATGTTCTCCAACTTGACCATAATAATTTCCTCTTGGATGGAAACTCTCAAACCATTCAGGTATCCACCAATCCTTTCCACATCATCTTCATCATGTCTAGATCTAATATCCAATCTATAGAATTTCTCAATATATTCTTTTATCGAGCTATCTTTTTGCATTAGACTTTTCATTCGCCGAACTAGGTTAATTTGATAATCACAAGGTAAAAACTTTCCTTTCAACTTATTGACCATTTTACTCCATACCTTGATTTTGTCTTTTCCTTCTATTTTCCTATCTAGCTGCAGATGTTCCCACCATAAGGATGCATGGCTTTTCAACTTTGTTCTTGCAATCTTTACTTTCTTATCCTTGGGAATGTTTTCATATTCAAAATAATTTTCCATCTCGGTGATCCAGTCCACCAATTCATCAGAATCTAGCTTTCCACCATACTCAAGAGGATTGAAGTGTGGTGTAGACTTCAGACTTGTCAAAGCCTCAAAAATCTTTCTTCACCTTGGTCCATAATAGGTGCAAATTCTGCATTCACCCGTTCTTCTTCAACTTCATCATCACTAACATCTTCAAGATGTCTGCCTCTTCTTTGAGTTGTTTCAACTACTTCTAACCTAGCAGCAATCTGCCTTAGCATATCTGCCAATCCTAGATTTGCATCTTTCCTGCCATGAACCATCTTGACAATCCTCTACAATTGCAGGTCAGATCACAATTTGCTACCCCACAACAATCAACTAGGGCTTCAAGAGGAACCTACAAACCTAGATCCACAGACCTAGATAAAGATCTAACCTCACTCTGATACCACTTGACGCAAGGCAAGGGTCAAGAGGGGCCAAAGGATGGCACACCCTGATGATCCAAGCCTGCTCAACACACACGGAAGAAAACAACAACAAGAGTGAGAGAGAGAATTCTAGATCTTTCATATATTTTCATCAAATAGAATCATACATGTCAGGCTATAAGGCTTTCCCAGTTACAGCCTGATATTACAATGAAGAATCTCAAAAGTCCTCAAACATGCGAGGATCTATCAGAAATCTCAATTCTAATGTCTATTATCTTCTATCAAAATTGACTCCCTAAACTAAAACCAAACAACTACATTTATACAAGAGGCTACTGAACTGACTCAACCTTCAGATCCATAATCAATGAAAGGAACGGTCAGATTTAGGACCATACACTTCCCAATGATGGATTCCAACATTAAATCCATGATCCAATATAAATGCACAAGCCAGCCTCAACAGAACTCAAAATAAACTACTCAAAAAACAAATATGACCGAGAAATAGACAAGCATCGCCGAGTGCCAGTGAAACAACCAACCACCTAGGAAATGACCAACCATACTTGGTAACCAAAGGAAACTAACCAACTACCGACCAACTCGGTCAAAGCAGGAACCGAGCAACATAGACAAACTCCAAATGTTTTTTTTTGTTGACACAGGATTGCCAAGGACTCGAGATGCTCTTGCATCATATCAACCTTCTTAAAGGTATGCAAAACCATGTTAAAGGTATAAAAAACCTTGTTAAAGGTATACAAAACCCTATTAAAGGTATAGTGAGCTTACAACTCTTACAATCAGTACTTTGGTTACAAAGTGTTCTTCAAGAATGAACAATACAAGCATATGTGATGCTGAATAGAGGTAAAATGGATTCACCACTATTGAGATGTAAAGGGGGAAATATGAGATCTATTCTCAAACCAAAATTCCCCAAAGAAGAGATTTGATTTGATCAACCAAGAGGTTAATACATAATTGAATCAATTTGTTGGTAAATATGGAAGAGAGAGAGAGAGAGAGTAAATCCAATATTTCCCTATGGAGGATATTATACTTGGAATATATAGTAATTGAGATACAAATACTAACCTCAAATTAGGGCAGATCTGGAAAATGTTGAATTCTGATGTCTGTGTGTACTTTCAAGAAAATCTAAAATTTGACTTGGACTGGAAATGCCGAGATGGAGAAAACCCAGAAATCTTTCCTCAAGATGGCTCAGCTCGGGTTTGACCCTCATAAAAGGTCAAATACTACATTCTTTATTTGAAGTCTGATTCGAATTCTGTTCGCAAATCTTGGAAGTTTTCTAAAAAGGGTATCCAAATTCGCTCTCAGATCTAAAATTCCACACCTATACTTGCAAGAAAATGGGGGTTTTTTTGGCATGGGGAGTTTGCCTTGGTCAAACCCTAGTTTAGGAATTAACCTTGAAATTGAATTGAAATGTAGTATGCATAAACAAAATAATTGGAACAAATCACCTTGCTTATGTTGAAGTCCTTTTAGAGGATTCCAATCCTCAAATCCACAAGTAGGAATGCTTCAATGGATGTAGGATGTTTCCAATCATTGGTATTTGATCTTCAACACCAATCTTGATTTGATCTTTGCATATGAGAAGGCTTGAATGAATGGAGAAGGATGGATCATCAAGGGGGGCTCCAAAGAGATTGAATCCTTTAATAGCTAACAATGGATCTCCTTGATGGATGAATGCTTGAACACTTGAATGCTTGAAGACTTGCTTGAATTCTTGAATTCACTTGAGAGCTCTAGATGCTTGATTGCCAAACTTGATGATGAAAAATGAGAGAGGAAGGCCTCCTTTTATAGTGAACTAGGGCACAATCCTCTAGAGGGGCCACCTTGGAGAATTAAATCCCAATTAGGTCCTAACCTTTAGAAAATATACCTAGATTAAATGCAATTAAAGGATTTACCATCCTGAAACCCGAAATGATTAACTCGGAGGTGGGAAACTAAATATCTCGAAGGCCCGAAGCTCAAAAATTCTAGAAATTGAAATTTGGAGAAAGGGGGAAAAATCAAGGTTGGACCTAACCTAGTCAGGTTTGACCTCGAACCTAACCTAGTCAGGTTCAACCTTGAATCTAACCCTATTCCTGGATTGGCTCATAACCAAGTCAGGAGGTCCCGAGGATGCCCAGAAACCTAAAACTGATGCCAGAATAGGATAGAATGTCAGGGACAGACATAAAATCCTATGATTACTATGATGAAGGCTAGGAGGATCTATTTTTGAATCCCACCTAGAAAATAGAGCCATGAAAGAGGGAAATTTAGTAGAATCCTTAAGATCCTAACCCTAATTTCACCTAGAATGAAGAAATCAGGTGCCAGGAAGAAGTGGAAATCGAGGAGAAAAGCCAAATACATGCAAAGACCTGATCAAGGTGCTTAACATGACCCCAAACCACTTAATCAGAGGGCTAAATGCTCTTATCATGGAAGTGCTTCCATTTTAAGATG
This sequence comes from Chamaecyparis obtusa, assembly GCA_027943335.1. Lineage (NCBI taxonomy): Eukaryota > Viridiplantae > Streptophyta > Pinopsida > Cupressales > Cupressaceae > Chamaecyparis > Chamaecyparis obtusa. The sequence goes on from BSBK01013244.1 coordinate 45,835, forward strand.
ATACATTAAGCCCCCACTTTAGCAAGAGTATGGACTCAATGCAAACTCTTGGTAAAGGAGATCAAAATAAAAAGATAATCTTATTGTAATCCAAGGGACAAAGAGAAATCTTAAGCCCCCAAGGACTCAAATCTCCATTGACTCCTAGATCACAATAAGAGAAACATCTCTAAAGAGAGAAAGAAGGTGTGATTAACTTGCCCAATGAGAACCTATGTCCCATTGTGAACCACACAGGAAAATGGTGCAACTAGAAAGATGGAATTGAACTACCTAGTGAATGTGGCTACTCACTAGTCAACCCATCAAGGATTTATCCTTAGGTATATTCTATTCCATAAGAATAAAAATAAAAATAAAAGAGATCTAGTCTTAAGGACACCTCTGACCTTAAGGGATCAAAATATGTGTATGTATTTGAAACTGGAGGGATCAAGAGATCCTAAAATATAAAGCCGTGCTTTAAGGATTAGTTAATAATCCAAAAACGGAAAAGAAGTATCTTCAAAAATATATGCGTATTGAAAAGTGCATGTGTGCAACAGGTGAGAAGGGCATATGCCCCCACATTAAAGTCATTGCTGACACTTTTAACAGGAGCAATGTCTTTAACAAAAACATAAACAACTCCACTGATTACGTTTCCACATCGAGTTGCCCCTAGATGAAGACAAATCAAGGGAAATATCATAGAAACATACAAAAAACACAGAAGGGATCTACCTACTGTGGGGTCAGTATGGTCATAAGATAATATATATATATGATATTATTTCAAATGAATTGACATCATTCCCCAAAGAAAGTAGAACTACAATCACAAAGGAGGAAAGATCACATAAGATTTACAAAGGAGAATCTTTTCGGTCCATGACATGGAAACCAAAAAGAATTAGTGCTACCATATCTTGAATCCAAGCAAATTACACAAGGAAACATTTACGAACAATAGCACAATTACAACATAACATTGAACAATGCATAGAAGAATAGAGATACATATAGAAGAATTTGAACAATAGTTTCGATTCCTTTATCACCTTGCACCAACTGAGTAACAAGGATTGTATAAAAGAATCCAACAACATTTAGCAAACACATTACAGGAGAAATACAGTACAGCAAGCAAACACACAACAAAGCTACCACAAAGGACAAGCCAATCAAGCGTGCCGCCTACTTAACCCATCTCATTGTATATCATTTAGAGAAGGTGGGCAACTCGCAAGAGGGACTATATCCAACACAGTAGGAATGATAGCCAATTCCAAACAAGGATCCTCTTGAGAATCACTATGTTCGACACTAGGTGTAAGAGTTACTTGTGATGAAAGCATATTAGGTAAATCAATGTTAATGTCAATCATTTCATATTCATTGTTAACATCATCAATATCATTGAGAGTATCTTCCTCATCCAAATTAATCAAAATAGGATCTAAGATACGAATAGAATCATCATAATCATGCATGTGAACATCATTATTAGTAAAAATAGCTTCTAACATATTATGCATACGTTTATCCAAAGAAGTTAGAGATTTTTTAGCTTTAGCATGAGCACGGTGCTTTTTACGACATTCATTAGCAGATTTGTTATGTTTTGATTTATTTGAAATAGGTTGAGAACTAGGAGGAACAATCATAGGATCCTTCATAGGTTCTTTAGGAAGATCAATAGGATTATTAACCATTGGAGAAATAATCACAGGATCTTTGATAGGTTTAGTAGAAGGAACTTGATTAACAGAACTAGAGGTCATAGTTAAAGGAGGTATTGAAGGTGTAGGTAAAAGACCAAGATTAAGATCTTTAGGAGGTGAACTTAATTCAAGAATTTTATGATGTTTATAAGCTTGATATGATTGAAAAAGATTATCAGGTTGAGGAGGACATGAATTAGATAATGAAGGCCAAAAGAAATCTAGAGCAGCACAATCTCTAGGCCTAGAAGGTTGATATAAACTATGATTAATCATCTTCAATTCTTCATCATGAATGAACTTAAGATACTTATGGATTGGTGAAGCAACAACATGCATGGCAGTCAACCAAGGCAAACCTAGCTTAACTTGAAATTGATCAGAAGTAGGAACAACAACAAAGGTAGTGTTCACAATCTTTCTACAAAGTTCAACCAATATAGTAATAGAACCAAATGATGGATAAAGAAAACCATTGCAAGTTTGAATCCACACATCCGATGTATCATAGAAATCACGTTGTAAAATTTTCATAAAAATATTTTCTTTAGTGATAACATTGACTAAGGAGGTAGGATCAACAAGACAGCCATAAGTAGGTATCTGAGCAATCCTAGAAGCAATGTAAAGGGGACCATCAAGAGCTTTAATAGTCTGAGTCATCAAAGGTAATCAAAAGTTCCCGAGGTCTTTTATTCTTAGATTGTTGTTGAGGTTTTGGTTGAGTTTTCATTTTAGGTTTAGGTTTTGGTCGAGGTTGAGATTGAACTTGAGGTTGAATCCGAGTTTGAAATTGAGGTTGAGGTGGAGATATAGACTAATCAACATGCTCCACTTGATTAACAACATGATTGAGATCATCCATCTTAGAATCATACACAATTTCCATAGAAGATGGTTGAGCAATAGTTTTAGTATCATACGTAGGCAAAGGGTTCATATAGATTTGAAGGTTCTGATTAGGAGGAGAGATAGATTGATTCCCACTACTATCCAAATTATCAACAGACAAAGCCTTAGAATCAATTAGATCTTGAACCTTATGTTTTAAAGAATAACATCTCTCAGTATCATGACCATTCTGATGATGATATTGACAAAAAGCATTTTGATCAAAATATTTAGATGCAATCGTAGTAGGTAAAAGAGGTCAAATAGGAGGTAAAGTAATCATATTAGTAGCTAACAACCTATTCATAATAGCATGTACAATTTTAGAAAGAGGAGTAAATGTATGATTTCATCAAAAAGTAGTAGATGCAGAAGTGGCATTATGAGATGCAACAACAACTGCATTCACTTGTTTGTTTATCTTGACATAGTTGTTGAATTTTTGAAATTTGTTTAGATTAGGAGTAGCATGACTCTTATCAAATTGAACAGGAGCCATTAGAGTTTTGCTCTCAAATTGACTCACTTGTAATTGATAATGATAAAGCGCTACACAAAGTTGTTGAAAAGAGGTAAATTAAGTAAGCATAATCTTATCTCTAATATCCTTTTGTAAATTTGAAATAAACATACATTGAATATCAATATCAAGAATAGGATAGGAAATCTAAGCATGAAAATGCTTAAATCTACCAAAAAATTCAGTCAATTTTTCTTTAGCACTTTGTTTACAATGCATTAAATCAGTCAAAGACACTTGCGGACCAATATTATTTTGAAATTTTTGAATAAAGGCATTAGCAAGTTGTGGAAAGGAATCAATTGAATAAGAAGGCAAAGAACAATACCATTGCAAAGCTTTGTCACAGAAAGTTCTAGCAAACAATTTGGCTAAAATCCTATGGTCATGAGCATAATCACTACAAAGGATTTGGAATATTTTAACATGATGATCAGGATCTCCTTTTCCATTATAATTCTCAAGACAAGGCATCTCACCTTGCTAAGAAATAGGAGTACAAATAATATCCCAGGACAAGGGACTTCCCATGTCACATGTAAGAATAATAAACTTGTTTTGGGTTAAGGAAGCAAGTAGTTGTTGTAAGGATGATACAGTTTGAACCAAACTAATGATTTTTGAATCATGAGAGGAAATAGGAGGAGTAGCAACATTAGACACACTAGGTAAAGTGTAAGAAGCTACATGAATAGAAGAAATAACTGGAGGAACACTAGGAACTACAATTGGAAGCAGATTGGAATAAGTGAAAGGAACATTATGATATGAAGGTTGTGATGTAGGAAGGGACATAGGAGGAACACTCATAGGAACATAGGGAACCATCATAGTCACCAAAGGAGGAGTATAGATAGGAATACTAGGTAGAGGATAAGAAGGAGGTTCAACACTAGTGATAGGAGGAATCAACCCTAAATCTTGACCTTCTTGAGCTAAAGGTTTAACATTTGAATGCACAAGATGAGTAATACCACGCAAGAGGTTAACACCCTAATCACTATCATGGAGAACTTTCTTAAGAGCCTCTATAGATTGAATGGATTCTTGATTATGGTTTTCTTGCAAAAGCCAATTACCCATTTTATCAAGTTCAGTGGAAATTTTTTGGACTTGTTCAAGAGGAACTCTTAAAGCATCATCCTCATGATGAGATGAGTGAGAAGATTTTTTCTCCATAGGAGGATTGGAATCATTAAGAATCAAGTTATCATCTAGGATCCTAAGGAAAGGAGAGGAAGATTTAGGATCAAAGGCACCCATGAGTCTATGACTTATTCTAACCGAAATGTTATAAGTAGGACTAGTGGTAGTAAAGCTCATAAACCAATGTAATGCAAATGAACTAAACTAAAAACACATAAAGCATGAATATGAAATCTAATTAGCATGCAAGATATAACACAAAGGAAAAATCTAATACTAACAAGATACAAACGAGAGCACAAGAAGGCATCCAATTCCAGAAAAGAGAGGAATCTAACACCAAAACATAAAGAGAGTAAGCTAGACGGGTTCACCAAAATGAATAGATGTAAAATGGATTCACCACTATTCAGATGTAAAGGGGGAAATATGAGATCTATTCTCAAACCCAAATTCCCCAAAGAAAAGATCCGATTTGATCAACCAAGAGGTTAATACACAATCGAATCAATTTGTTGGTAAATATGGAAGAGAGAGAGAGAGAGAGAGAGAGAGTAAATCCAATATTTCCCTATGGAGGATATTATACTTGGAATATATAATAATTGAGATACAAATACTAACCTCAAATTAGGGCAGATCTGGAAAATGTTGAATTTTGATGTGTGTGTGTACTTTCAAGAAAATCTAAAACCTAACTTGGACTGGAAATGCCGAGATGAAGAAAACCCAGAAATCTTTCCTCAAGATCGCTCAGCTTGAGTTTGACCCTCATAAAAGGTCAAATACTACATTCTTTATTTGAAGTCTGATTCGAATTATGCTCACAAATCTTGGAAGTTTTTCAAAAAGGGTATCCAAATTCTCTCTCAGATCTAAAATTCCACACCTATACTTGCAAGAAAATGGGGTTTTTTTTTTGTATGGGGGGTTTGCCTTGGTCAAACCCTAGTTTAGGAATTAACCTTGAAATTGAATTGAAATGTAGTATGCATAAACAAAATAATTGGAACAAATCACCTTGCTTATGTTGAAGTCCTTGTAGAGGATTTGAATCCTCAAATCCACAAGTAGGAATGCTTCAATGGATGTAGGATGTTTCCAATCAATGGTATTTGATCTTCAACACCAATCTTGATTTGATCTTTTCATATGAGAAGGCTTGAATGAATGGAGAAGGATGGATCATCAAAGGGGGCTCCAAAGAGATTGAATCCTTCAATAGCTAACAATGGATCTCCTTGATGGATTAATGCTTGAACACTTGAATTCTTGAAGACTTTCTTGAATGCTTGAATTCACTTGAGAGCTCTAAATGCTTGATTGCCAAACTTGATGATGAAAAATGAGAGAGGAAGGCCTCCTTTTATAGTGAACTAGGGCACAATCCTCTAGAGGGGCCACCTTGGAGAATTAAATCCCAATTAGGTCCTAACCTTTAGAAAATATACCTAGATTAAATGCAATTAAAGGATTTGCCATCCCGAAACCCGAAATTATTAACCCAGAGGCAAGAAACTAAATATCCCGAAGGCCCGAAGCCTGAAAATTTTGGAAATTGAAATTTGGAGAAAGGGGACAAAATCAAGGTTGGACTTGACCTAGTCAGGTTCGAGCTTGACCCTAACCTAGTTAGGTTCGACCTTGAATCTAGCCCTGGTCCTGGATTGGCTCAGAACCAAGTTAGGAGGTCTCGGGGATGCCTAGAAACCTAAAATTGATGTTAGAACAGGATAGAATGTTAGAGATAGACATAAAATCCTATGATTACTATGATGAATACCAGGAGTATCTATTTCTAAATCCTACCTAGAAAATAGAGCCACAGAAGAGGGAAATTCAATAGAATCCTTAAGATCCTAACCCTAATTTCACCTAGAATGAAGAAATCAAGTGCCAGGAAGAAGTGGAAAGTGGGGAGAAAAGCCAAATACATGCAAAGACCTGATCAAGGTGCTTAACATGACCCCAAACCACTTACTTGGAGGGCTAAATGCTCTTATCATGGAAGTGCTTCCATTTTAAGAAGATACAGATGCTTTGATAGTTCCAGTTATAGGTCTCGATATCCTCTTTCAATCTCTGATCTTGTACCTTCCATCAACCATTATTGATATCCCAAACTCGCATCCATATCTCACACATCTCTTTTATCGCTTTGACAAAACATTCTTCATTTATATATATTCTTTCATTCAGTCGGCTCTCAAATATATTGCAAAACATAATAATTAATAATGCAAACAATAAATACTGAGTCAATTATCTTGTATTACCAAAGTGTCAAAAATATACAATCTTTATCTGACTTAGCACATTACCATTCCATCTTACATTCTCTTCATCATCGTGATTGTTCATATGCCATGTTTCATTGTTCCTTTGTCTTCATATAACTTTATATCACTGTAACTTACTGATATCAATATGAAAACACATGTGTTCTTAACTGAAGGTCATATACATCCCAAAATATCTTCCTCTAAGCTCACAAGTCATTATATGTCATATACTATCTTCGCTGTCCAAAATAGTTCTGCAGTACTCTATAAATCTGATTCCATACTCAGTCATTTTCATGATTGTGTCTTCAACACTCATACTTACATCATGCGAACACCATAACATATGTGTTTCCATAAATGACAACCCTCAAGTGATTCATAATGCTCTAAAAGAATCACTTTCCAACAATCTCTCCCTTTGGCATTGATGACAACACTTAGCGAAAAATGACTAAGTGCCCAAAACACTATCTGTACTCTTCCTTCTTTTTCTTTTCTATATATATATACATATACATTTTTTTTTAATTTAAATTTTTATTTTACTTCTTTTCATTTTTCTTCTTCTTGTCTTCTCTCCCTTTGACATCAATGACAAAGGTATACCCAAAATTGTAGAATTTTACAAAAATGTAGGACTTAGTGCTTGCTCACCAGTTTCAGATATATCTTGGAAGGAATCTTCTAAGGTTTTTACTTCATCAATCCATGATTTGATCAACAACTTACTAACATGAATTAGGCCATTCAGTGCATAGGATGAAGGCTCTGCTACCTTCAATTATTTCACTATAGAGTTGGTCATTGAATCAACAATTTTCTCCATCTTAGTGAGATGTGATTCAAGAATTGATAGCTTAGGAGTGATTAAAATATTCAGCAAACCAAATCTTTTCATTACTCTCCCTTTCTATATATCCAATACATTCACCTTATCCAAGATTTTGGATGTCTTCTTGTCTATCTCCAATACAATTTGTGAGGAGGTCTCACAACTGTCCATCATACTATCCAAAGTAGCAATGTCCTTAGCCATTATATCATCAATATTATGAATGTGTCTGAGAGGGTTAATACAATAGCTATACAACTTCCTTCCATGTGCAACACAACTTTTGGCCTTAGAAGTAGTTATTTTCATAATTCCCAAGTCCCATGAAATAGACTGGCATACTTCGTTTAACTTTTTCTCTAAATATCTTTTCTCTGCCTTCTCTTTGTGATCTTCATTAGAGACTCATCATGGTTGTCAAAGTTATCTAGTGTCATGTTAAGGTTCTTAGCATCATCTTTTCCTTTAAATAAAAGAGGTATAGGGAGTATTTTATTCACTGTATCAACTACCCTAACAATTACCTTAACCTTCTTGTCACCTTTTTGTTCTGACCTTTCTTTTGCCTTAGCAAATGCCATGAGGGATAATCTCATTAATTCAACCTCATCCATGTTTTCTACATCCATGATCATAGGCTTGTCCATACTTGCCAACAATAAGGTGGTGGAAGTATCAGGTTCTTGTTTTATTTCAATTCTTACCTCTTCTTCTTTACATGTCCCTATATCTTCTCTTTGTTCTTCCTCTTGCTGTCCTTCCTCTTTCTACCTTTTTTCTTCCTATTTTTCTTCTTTCTTTCCTTCCTCTTCTTCTATCACCACACTATCCATGTTTCCTTTAAATGGATCACTTTCATCAAGTGTGGTGTCAAGAGTCATAGGCACACCAACAAAAAAGAAGTTTGGTTTCTTGTCAACTTTTACTTCACTTCCTTCCATGGTGTCCTCAGATGACTTAGAGATTTCTCCTATTTCTATAGGTGTGGGCTTGATAGCCTTAGGAGGTGAAGCCTTCTTAGGAATGTCACTCATCAATATTTGATCCAGTGCCTTTTGTGTATCCTCAATGACCTCATCATATTTTCTAGCCATTATCTTCACAATTATAGCTTTAGTTCTCAGTAGTGGTTTGAGCTCCTTAATTATTTTCTCTCATTCCTATATAGAAACTACATGCAACATATCTTCAATTTCTTTGTTTCTTATTGCCTCATCTCTAGTTTGTGCCAATTGTTTCCTAATTTCTAACTTGCCATACAAGTATTTAGGTATGCTTCCCTCAATTTCCAGTAGGTTCCTTTTATAAACAAGTAAATCCTCAATCACTATGTCCTCTATTACTGACTGATTATCAGAATCATGCCTTTCATAGTATCTTTTTAGAGTCTTCAAGTTACCATCTCTTACTATCCTTTTTTGCAATATTTTAATGTCTAGTTTCCATAGGTTCTCTGTTTAATTTTGTTTAACTTTCTCTTCTTTCTTCTTTGTTCCCTTATCCTCTTTTCTCTTTGTTTCCATTTCAATCTTTTGTTTCTTAGGGCTATTAGGTTTTCTTGTTCTGGTAGATCTTCTTGGTGTGTTCACAAGTGCATCTTCTTGTGTTATCTTCTCAAAAGTCATAGATAGATCAATTATGTCAGAAGCAGTACTTATTATATTTTCTACTTCAGAAGGTGGAGGGGCTTCAATCCTCATGTTTTTTATCCAGAGGTACCTTTTGTCATCTTTTTCCTTACTCCTTTTAGTTCTTCCTTGGTCATTCCAACCTTTGCTACCATATCATCAACCATCTTCTCTATCTTCCTTTTCCTTGTGCCTTTATCATGTTCTTCTCTGACTTTAGCTAATTTTTCTAAATATGTTCCCCATCTCTCTTCAGATGTGTCAACATCAAAAGCTAAGACATGTTCTATCTGCATTAAAAGAATTTTAGAACTAACCTCATATCCCATAGGGTAACACCATTTCTTCATGGGTTCTACTACTTCAAAGCATACACAATTAGTTTCAACCATGAAATAGATTATATCCTTACATTTTTCAACTAATTCCTTAGGGATCCTATATCTTTCCTTCATTTTCCTTTGCAGAATCTAAATCATGGAAAATAACTCTCCATCTACCCATGTATTGTTTTGTCTTTGGTAGATCTCTAATATTTGAATACCAATGGGTATGTTGTCCTTCCATGCTCTAGCATGCATTTTGGGAAACTTATGCTTAATGTGAATATATATATGAATCAAAAGTGAGCCAAATTTGAATACCTTAGACTTGTGCTTAACAATCTTTACATTTTCCAAGAATTGTTGTGCTAGAAACTCGCATAGGTTATATTTAGTGTTTTCTTTTACCATTCTTTAAGCCATCATTATTACTCTTGTTGAAACTAAATTAGGTCTGTTGCTATAGTAAAGTTTGTAACCTAGAATCATTACAACTGGTCTCACATCCTATTGGAATATGTCATTGACAGTCATAGCTCGCTTATCCCATTTTGAATGAGTTAGGATTTCAACTTGCTTCTTTATATTTTTTTTCTTCCATAGGGATAGCTCTAGTGTTATCTAGTCTAGTTATATAATGAATTAACTAACTACAGATCTTCATAGGCTACTCTCCTATCCAAATAAACTGATCATGCACTCTACTAAGTATTATCTTGAGCCATTCTATTTCATTAAATACATTCAAGAGGGTTAACTCATCCTTGATTTTCCCATCAAACTCAATCATTTCATCTATCTCCCTGTATATCTCCACATCTCCTATTGTTTCATACTTGTAATGAATGTAAGCCCTAATATCCTCTACGTGCTAGATGTTGTATGGTGTTTCAAAAAATGCTCCTTCAGGGTCATCCTCACAAGACTTAAAGGGGTATCTTTTGAACTTATATCTAGGCCTATCAACAACATCATATATCACAAGTGCATTCATAGCTTCTTGTTAGAGTGAATGGTCTAAATACCTTTAATACACTAAATCTAGAACTTCTACTTCAATCGATCATGTAATGTAGCTTCTCGATGATTGATATGATTCTGTGAAATAGTTGAACAAAAAAAGAAAGATGAAGAAGAAAAGACAATAGAAAAAGAAGATAAAAGAAAAATATCAATGAGACTTGATGAAAAGACAAATGACAAGAAAAGGTTGACCAACAATCAACTAGACATGGTAAATCAAATGTTACTGGTTAATCAAGATTTGGACAGTAAAGATGTGGAACTTGCCAATCTGAGATCATAAAATAATCAATTGAGGAATGAATTGAGAGTTGAAAAGAAAGTTAATGAAAGGATGAACAAGCCTAACGAAGTTGTAAGATACTTTGAAGAGCTTTTAAGGTCACCTAGAAGATCCAGTGACACATTTAGACTTGGACTCAATGAGAAATCATTAGAGGAAGGAGAATCATCAAAGAGTGGATAGAAAAGAAGTGCAAAACCAAAGAAAAAAAAACCTACATGCCATCACTATGGAAAGCCAGGACATACAGCCAACATCTCCAGAAGCAAACATGGAAATTCTGATCATAAACCTAAATTTAATGGACATTGTTTTAACTATAAGAAGCATGGACATCAAGAACAAGAATTCATGACAAAGGTTAGTAATCCACAGGTACCTCACCGAAATTTCAAGGACACTATTTCAATTGTAAGAAGTATGGACATAGAGCATTTGAATACATATCAAAACCCAAATAGACATCAAATGAATAGACCAAGTCACCTAAGAAGGTTAACACATACAATTGGGATTACAACACTTAGTACAGTTGTCATTACTATGGAAAATATGGGAACATCGGAGAAAATTGTCTAAAGATACATTTTAGAGGTGAATCCAAGAGCTAGATGAATGGAAGTATGGTATTATATAAATGCAACAAGATAGGTCATCTAAATAAATATTGCAAATCACCCATACCGAGCAATGATCAAAAAAAGAATGAAGAAATCATTGAACAAATGAGAAACCAGATGAACAGATCTTGGAAGAAGAAAGAAGAGGGATGCACTAGTGAAGCCAGTGCACCTGAGGTCACCCAATCTAATGGATTAGGTGATCACACCACTTCTAACTAAGCAAATAAGGTATGTATGGAATTGAGTCCTAGATTGTTTCAATCTTATATTAGTTCCTAACATATGTTGAGAAAAAGACCATATCTGCATAGAATAAGATACATTAGGATAGATTTGAGAAAAGTGAAACAATTCATATTTGATGTCAAGCATTAGTGTTTTAGTCTATAGTGACCGAGTCACCAATATATACCAAGTACTTGTGATAGCTGAGATATGATGTACACTGAGCTGTAATCAAAAGGTTGTATCAATTGAGCTTATGTTAGCTGAGCTTAACATGAGATTGTCGAGATAGTTGTATCTCACCTAGAAAGTGTACAAATCATTAAATAAGATCTAATCCGACCTTTTGAAGTCTATAAAGTGGGAAGTTACTATTTATTTCATTTCACTAGTGAATTGAAAATTTCTAAGAGAAATTTAGAGTGCGAGTAACTTGCGTGATTAAGAGCTAAGTGCGATTTCAGAAATCTTCATAGTGTGCCATTGGAAAAACATCTGAAGAACACTTGTGTAAGGTACCTAATCAAGTAAAACCCTATCATATTTGAATTCCTAAAATTGTGAAATGGCATCATCATCATTAGTTGCAATGAAGAAGCAAGGAAAGGAGGTTTTCAATGTTCAATTAGTAATAAATGAGGCATGTAAGCCATAGAAGTTTTAGGACATTCTAGAGAGCGCGATCATGGGAGATCTTAATGGAGTCATGTCATCAATTCTAGAAAATCTTTTAATGATAAATGATATCCGATTGTGTTACATGTGCAAGATTGGATTGATTGACGATTATGAACTCGAGGAAGCATATGAGAAATTATGCAGCAACGGGGTGTTGAATCTGGAATACTAGAAGGTTTCCGAACAAGAGTTAGTTCAATGAGCCTTTAACTTTCCTCCAAAATTTCAAAGCAGAATGGATTAAAATTGTACTGAGTAGAGTGCATAACATGAAGATTTGGCTGGAGGACAGACTGTTAGAATAACTGAGATGGGTGGTGAATCAGTTAGATCAGTTATCCTATAGTCCCAAATACAAAGATGTAACTGCAAACACCTAAAATTGTCCGTTCACACTCTAATATTAATTTTTATTAATATTTGTCCTTAATATTATAGTTAATTTTTATTAATTAACTATATTGTTATATTCCTCTATTTATATAATTAAATTCATTTTTAATTAAATAAATTCATTTTCCCTTTGTATTTAAATACTATAATATATTAAATTCAATTTAATATATTATCCCTCAATTTCCCTTTATAAAATAAATTTTATTTATTTTATTCCTCCACTAGCCTAAAATTCTTCTAAACCATGGTTAAATAAAATTTGTTTTAATTTAATTCATTTTCTCTTTTCCTATGCTTACCTTTTTCTAATATTCTTCTAATCTTAATTAAAAGGTGGATTACCTCTAAACATGTGCACAATCACCTTTTCCAAGGTGGCTACCTCTCCATCTTTTTTCTCCACCAATCATTTTTAAATTTCTCTTTCCCTCTAAAAGTGAAGTTTGACTTTTGCCACTTCACCTTTTGCCTCTTAATCCTATCCACTCATTTCTTTTGCCTCTTAATCTCCACCGTCCATTTCTTGTCATTTTCTATAAAAGAAGGCCTCTCTCTCCTAACTTTAGAGATCTCAATTGGCATGTCCTAAAGATGATTTTCCACTACCTAACATTGATATTATAGTGGATTTGACTGCCAGACATGAGATGCTATCTCTTATGGATAGTTTCTCTGGATATAATCAAATCAAGATAGCAATTGAGGATCAACACAAGACAGATTTTACTACACCATGGGGTACATTTTTCTATCAAGTAATGCCTTTCAGTCTTAAGAATGCAGGAGCTACCTATCAAAGAGCTATGACAACAATCTTTCATGACCTCCTTCATGTCATTATGGAAGATTATGTAGATGATTTGCTTGGGAAATTCAAAACATGAGAATCACATATAGCCATCCTTTCCACAATCTTTGAAAGATTGGAAAAGTACAAGGTATGATTAAATCCTAAAAAATGTGTCTTTGGTGTTCAGTCAGGTAAATTGTTGGGGTACATTGTGTCTCGATGAGGGATTGAGGTAGATCCTAAGACGGTGAAAGCCATCATAGATATGCCACCCCCATAGACATTGAAGAAACTTTGTAGTTTGCAAGGCTGACTTCAGTCTATTTGTAGATTCATCTCTCAGTTGGTAGATTAGGTGCATCCTTTTTCACATCTCCTGTGTAAAAATAATAAGTTCTTATGGGATTGTCTCTGTCAAAAGGCATTTGAGCAATTGAAACAATACCTAGCTAACCCATCAGTGCTGGTCCCACCTATTCCAAGTTGACCTCTAATTCTTTACATATCTGCTACATCAGTTGCACTTGGTGCCTTTCTTGCACAGCCAGATGATAATGGAAAAGAGCGTGCTATTTATTACCTTAGCAGAACACTTGTTGGTTATGAATTGAACTATACTTCTATTGAGCGAGCATGTTTAGATGTGGTATTTTGCACATAAAAACTATGTCATTACATGCTTAATAATAAGACAACTTATTGCTAAAGTTGATCCTCTTAAGTATCTCTTGTCAAAAGCCACTCTCACTGGATGCATAGCAAAATGGGTTATGATCTTGAGTGAGTTTGACATTGTTTATGTAGATTGAAAAGCTATCAAAGGCCAAGTAATTGTAGATCAGTTAGCAGAAGCTCCTGTTCAAGGTGATCATCCCATTGTTACAGATTTCCCAGATGAATCAATCATGATTGTCACCTCAAGTATACAATGGAAACTTTTTTTGATGGATCTTATACACAAAAAGGGTCGGGAGCAGGATTCTTGTTTGTGACACCACAAGGAGATCTCATTCCTAAGTCTTATAAGCTTACATTTCCTTGCATAAACAACATTGTAGAACACAAAGCTCTGGTAGCTGGACTTCATCAAGCTATTTTTTGGAAGATCTCTAACTTTCTTATATTCAGTGATTCTCAATTGGTTTTTAAACAAGTTAATGATGAGTTTCAAACAAAGGATGACAAGCTCCTTCCTTATTGTCGCATGGTTGAAGATCTAAAGGCACACTTCACAGAAATCACTTTTCAACATATCCCAAGATCTAATAACAAAGCAACTGATGATTTGGCCTTCATTCCTCCTATCTGTCCTTCCTTGGTGTTGAGGACATTCAAATGCCCTATGACCTTCTTCTCCATAGTGAAAACATGTTCCACGGAAGCCTCCTCTTCCTGAACCTTGTCCTCTTCCTCTTCCTCTCTGATCTCTATTATTCTGATCTTGGAAATGATTAGAATTGTTTCCTCTTTGATTCTGGCTGCTACTGGCCTCATCCTTATTTTTTGGATGTTCAGTCTGGCCTTCCCAAATTTGACCCTATCAGGATCCTCAACATCTTCATACTCAAAATATTCCTCACATTCATTGATCCAGTCAATCAATTCTTCTGGGTTAAGATTTCAAAAAAATGTAGGAACCTCAATCTTAGGTCTTTTCCCAATCTTACAAATCGCCCGAAAAAGTCTTTCTTCCTCCTGGTTCACAACTTCAATTTCTCCTTCTTGATATTCTTCTTCAGCTTCATCCTTGCTTTCATCTCTGACATTAAGATTCATTCCTCTACGAATCTCTTCTTGCAATGCTCACACTTGTCTCTGTAGCTCTCTAACCTCAAGTGTCATAGCACCAGCTCTTTCGCCATGTTCTCTTCATGGAGGCATTTTCGCGATGCGCGCTGAAACCCTAACCATGGTCTTGGTGCAAACTGCCTCACAGTCGGTGATCTATTTACACACTCAGGAACTCTTGCTCTGATACCACTTGATGAAGGGTGCTCCCCTTAATACCACAAACACATAACAGAAATATAGAAACAACAACAATAATATGCAAGAATAGAAAATTGGCTTCTTATTATCTCCACAAATGTGGAATTACAAACTTTTAGAATTACAATATGCAAAGCCACATGGGCATTCCCTTACAATATTTTGTAGGGCAAAGCCTCGAATCAATACTTAGATCTACTACCCAAAACTGCCCTAGACAACACTACAGGCCTTCTTTTTATAGGCAATTTCCACCGCCCGAGAAGGTTCTAGAAATTTAGCCCTTAGGGCTGATCAAACTTAGAATTATTTTATTTTACAATTTATTACATCAAATTCGGCTCAAAATGAGTTTTGAAACCCAAACAAAAATTTTGAAGAAAAATTATCTTTCGCCATTTCAGGTGACCCAACTTCCGAAGACCATAAGTCATCGTCCGTTGACCCGATTGGCTATTATAACCCCATTCTGGAAATGCCACAAAGTGCTCTACAGGCTTGACTTGAACATAGCACCTGTCATCCAAATTTTCAACCTCATCCGGGGCTTCTAAAGCCTTCAAAACTGAGTTTAAAGTTTCTGTACCCTGCTGCCAATACCAAAAATCTTCAATATCTTCAAAACTGGACCTGATCTAGCCATGAAACTTTGCAGGTAGGCTGATATGACTGAGATGAACCTCCATATGTAAAATCAGACATTCTAAGATCGTAATACCAACTTACTAAAAATAGAAGGTTTCCATAAATAGCAACTCTGCAAAAGATAGGCCTTATTGAATACAAAAATATAAATATTTTGGGTGATACAAGATTGCTCTTACACCCAGGATGCTCCTGCATCAGATACCTAGGGTAATTTGAGAAGTGACCCTGTCATGACTCAGGTGTGCAGAGAAAAACCAAGACAGTTAACCTCCTCCTTTGTTAGCCATGATGAATCTTCAACAGGTCATCCTTTCCATTTGACCAAATACTCTTCATATGTCCTGTTCCTTGTGCTTCTGCCAACATGACTGTCTAGTATGTCTTCAATCTCCTTGATATCAAAACTGGTTGCTGGAATACTCCACTGTGCTACTGCAACTTCATCTTCAACACCTCCTTCATGATACTCTGTCAAATCTGAAATATTAAACACTGGTGAAATATTTAGATCAGTAGGTAATTCTACCTCATATGCATTTCTTGAATCATGCTTCTTCAGTATCTTACATGGCCCAAACTTCTTCATTTTTAGCTTGTTATATGTACCAACTAGAAACCGCTCCTTCTGCAAATGAACCATGACTTCATCCCCAATCTAAAATTTCTTATGCCTCTTTTTCTCATTTTCCTTAGTCTTATACTGCGCATTCATCTTGGTAATATGCTTCCTCACCTCCTCGTGGATGTTCTTCAAGTGTTCTACAAAATCCTCAGCTTCAGCACTACTTATTTCTCCTTTATCTATCTTTCTCAACTCAAATGCATTTCTTGGACTATTTCCATATACAATCTGGAATGGTGATTTACCAGTGCTCCTATTGACAGAATTATTGTATGCAAATTCTGCCTGTGGTAAAATCAAATCCCATCTTGTTGGCTTATCTCCAACCAAACATCTCAGCAAATTTTCCAAACTCCTATTCACCACCTCTGTCTGTCCATCAGTCTGTGGATGATGTGATGAACTAAACTTTAAATCTGTCTTCAACTTCTTCCACAATATCCACCAGAAATATCCAACAAACTTAGTATCTCGATCTGAAACTATGGTCTTTAGCAAACCATGTAGTCTCACCACTTCTCTAAAAAGCAATTCTACTACATGAACAGCATCATTAGTCTTCTTGCAAGGAATGAAATGTGTCATCTTCAAAAATCTGTCAACTACTACAAAAATATTATCATGTCCCCACTGTGTCCTCAATAAACCAAGAACAAAGTCCATACTAATATCCTCCCAAGGCTTCTCTGGTACAAGTAATGGCTGATACAACCCTGTATTCTGCTTCACTCCTTTCGCCATCTGACATACTCTGCAACTTTGTACAAACTTCTTCACATTTTACTGCAATTGTGGCCAATAATAATTCTCACCAACCAAAGCAAGGGTTTTATCACGACCAAAATGTCCAGCCAATCCTCCACTATGCTTCTCTTTGATGAGATTCTCCCTCATAGAACTTTTTGGAATGCACAACTGACTCCCTCTGAATAGCATATCATCCTAGATGATGAAATCCAGCCATTTCATCCTATCTAGAGTAACAGGCTCTTTACAAGCTTTCCAAGCTCCACCAAAATTAGGATCCTCTGGATATAAATTCTTGAGTTCCTTGAACCCAACCACTTCAATCTGCATCTTTGTCAGCAATAGTTGCCTTCTGCTAAGACCATCTGCAACCCTATTAGACTTTCCACTCCCGTGTTTCAAAACAAATGTATAACTTTGCAAAAACTCAACCCATTTCAAATGCCTCTAATTCAACTTTCCTTGACTATTCAAATATTGCAAAGCTTGATGATCAGTATACAAAATAAACTCCTTAGGAAGTAGATAATGTCTCCACTTCTTTAATGCCTGAACTATAGCATAAAATTCCTGATCATAAACATAATACTTCATCTTGGCATCATTTAACTTCTCACTGAAATACGCAACAGGTTTACTTTCTTGGCTCATAATAGCTCCTATTGCAGTACCACTAGCATCACAATCTACTTGAAACACCTTATTAAAATCTGGAAGTGCTAAAATAGGTTGTTCTCTAACTTTTTGTTTCAACAATTGAAAACTCTTTTCTGCTCCATTAGTCCACTTAAACTCTTTTCTATCCCCTCTCATTGTCTCAGTCAGGGGACCACAAATACTGCTAAAATTTTTGATAAACTTTCTATAAAAACTAGCTAGACCATGAAAAGATCTTACCTCAATAGCACTCCTTGGAGTAGGCCATTCAAGGATAGCCTGTACCTTCTCTGGGTCCATTTTTAGACCTTCTGCTGAAACTACAAATCCCAAATACACTAACTCTTTCTTCACAAAACTACACTTCTTCAAGTTAATCAATAATTTCTCATCTCTCAGCTTCTCAAACACCATACAAATATGCATCATATGTTCCTCCAATGTCTCGCTAAAGATCAAAATATCATCTAGGTAAACAATGACAAACTTACCCAGAAATTCTTTCAGAACCTCGTTCATGAGCCACATGAAAGTGCTCGGTGCATTGGTTAGCCCGAAAGGCATGACTAACCACTCATACAGTCCTTCATTTTTCTTGAAGGCAATCTTCCATTCATCTCCTTCTCTACTCCAAATCTGGTGATATCCACTCTTCAGATCTATCTTTGAGAAATACACAGCTCCACTCAAACATTCCATAATATCATCCATTCGTGGCAATAGAAACCTATACTTGATTGTGATCTTGTTTATTGCTCTGGAATCTGTACACATCCTCCATTCTTCTTTGGTTCTAATACTGCTGGTACATCACATGGACTCAGGCTCTCCTGAATCAATCCCTTCTGTAACAACTCATGTACTTGTCTGTTCAACTCTTCACTTTTTGCTGGTGTCATTCTATGTGCTGCCTTGTTTGGTAAACTGGCTCATGGAATCAAATCCATCTGATGACTGATCTTACTTACGGGTGGTAATCCATCAGGTACATTATCAAATACAATATCCTGAAACTCATTCAACAAATATGCAACCTCTATAGGTACATCCTCTACTTCTTCTTTACTAGCTTTTGGAATTAAAGCAAAACACACATGCTCATGCCTCATACCATCTAGGAATTTTCTTCCATCAACAAAAATTATTCTTGCATTACCACATACCTTTTCTTCGGTCTCCTTCAATGGCTTTAGCTTATGTCGCACTCTGTCCTTTGTTAGGGAATAGGTATTCGTACATCCATCGTGTACAGCACATCTGTCAAACTACCACGGTCTACCCAACAACATATGACATGCATCCATAGATATGATATCACATAGTACCTCATCTTGGTACCCACCGATCTTGAACTTTACCAGGCACTGTTCACTGACCATGACCTTGTGGTCATCCTGCACCCAAGCAATCTGATATGGATGTGGGTGTTTTTGTCTCTTGAGCTTCAACTTTGTCACCATCTCTTTTGACACCAAATTGTCAGTGCTTCCACTATCAATAATCACATCATAGCATTTACCCTCACACTTGCATCTAGTGCGAAATAGGCTCCTCCTTTGTTCAGGTTCATTCTCACCACTCAGCAGAACTCTTCTGTTAATTAGCGTTTCTCCTCTTTCAGCATCTTCAGAATTTGATGATCTGGCATCTTCATCTACATGTGCAACTCTAGCCTGGCCTTCATTCCTCTTATCTGTCCTTCCTTGGCGTTGAGGACATTCAAATGCCCTATGACCTTCTCCACAGTGAAAACATGTTCCACGGAAGCCTCCTCTTCCTGAACCTTGTTCTCTTCCTCTTCCTCTCTGATCTCTATTATTCTAATCTTGGAAATGATTGGAATTGTTTCCTCTCTGATTATGGCTGCTACTGGCCTCATCCTTATTTTTTGGATGTTCATTTCGGCCACCATATGACCGTCCACCAAATCTTCCACCATGACCTATTCCATTTTATCTGCTCTCAAACTTCTTGTTCAGCTTTTCCTCTACTTTTAGGGCAAACTGGTATGCCTCCTCAATACTATTCATTCGAACCAGATTCAACTCCTCCTGAATGCTTGGCCTTAACCCATTAAGGTATCTGGCAACTTTCTCCTTATCAGCTTCTGAATAGCCTGTTCTGATGAGGAGTCGATAGAATTCCTCTGTATACTCCTGAACAGATCTTCTTGCTTGCTTCAAACTTTGCATTTTCTTTAGTAGGTCAAGCTCATAATCAACAGGAATGAACTGTCACTTCAATTTATCCACCATCTGATCCCATCTTGTGATTTTATCTTTCCCTCTTCTATTTTGCTCCAATTGAATTTCTTACCACCAGATCTTCGCATGACCTTTCAGTCTGGCCTTCGCAAATTTGACACTATCAAGATCCTCAACATTTTCATACTCAAAATATTCCTCACATTCATTGATCTAGTCGATCAATTCCTCTGGGTTAAGATTTCTAAAAAATGTAGAAACCTCAATCTTAGGTCTTTTCCCAATCTTGAAAATCGTTCGAAAAAGTCTTTCTTCCTCCTGGTTCACAACTTCAGCTTCTCCTTCTTGATATTCTTCTTCGGCTTCATCCTCACTTTCGTCTCTGACATTAAGATTCATTCCTCTACGAATCTCTTCTTGCAATGCTCGCACTTGTCTCTGCAGCTCTCTAACCTCAAGTGTCACAGCACCAGTTCTTCTGCCACGTTCTCTTCATGGAGGTATTTTTGCGGTGCACACTAAAACCCTAACCACAGTCCTGGTGCAAACTACCTCACAGTCGACGATCTGTTTACACACTCAGAAACTCTTGCTATGATACCACTTGATGAAGGGTGCTCCCCTTAATACCACAAACACATAATAGAAATAGAGAAACAACAACAATAATATGCAAGAATAGAAAATTGGCTTCTTATTATCTCCACAAATGTGGAATTACAAACTTTTAGAATTACAATATGCAAAGCCACATGGGCATTCCCTTACAATATTCTGTAGGACAAAGCCTCGAATCAATACTTAGATCTACTACCCAGAACTGCCCTAGACAACACTATGGGCCTTCTTTTTATAGGCAATTTCCACCGCCCGAGAAGGTTCTAGAAATTTAGCCCTTAGGGCCGACCAAACTTAGAATTATTTTATTTTACAATTTATTACATCAAATTCGGCTCAAAATGAGTTTTGAAACCCAAACAAAAATTTTGAAGAAAAATTATTTTCTGCCATTTCAGGTGACCCAACTTCTGAAGACCATAAGTCATCGCCCGTTGACCCAATTGGCTTTTATAACCCCATTCTGGAAATGCCACGAAGTGCTCTACAGGCTTGATCCATGTAAAGCACTTGTCACCCAAATTTTCAACCTCATCTGGGGCCTCTAAAGCCTTCAAAACTGAGTTCAATGCCAATACCGAAAATCTTCAATATCTTCAAAACTAGACCTGATCTAGCCATGAAACTTTGCAGGTAGGCTGATATGACTAAGATGAACCTCCATATTTAAAATCAAACATTCCAAGATCGTAAGACCAACTTACTAAAAATAGCAAGTTTCCATAAATAGCAACTCTGCACAAGATAGCCCTTATTGAATACAAAAACATAAATATTTTTGGGTGATGCAAGATTGCTCTTACACCCAGGATGCTCCTGCATCACATAAACTATTAAATAGTTTGTGCCTTTTACCGATTACCAGTTAATTAACTCACTGTGATTACCGACCAAATCAAATATATAGTATGTAAAGTATGACAATAAAACAATCATCACAGAAACACATAACATAATTATTTAATGTGGAAACCCTATTAAGGGAAAAACCACATGGGACTGGTAACCCAAAATAATTTTCACTCTTCTGAAGTGAGCTCGGTGAAGAGCCAACCCTGTTAAAGGTTACAAACACACTATTAGGTGTGACCTTGTTAGAGGATTTAAGACTAACAATTATCTTTCAAGCATCATTCACTATGGGTTCAATAAGATAACAATTTGCATTCCTTGAATGACATAGGGGCATAACATAAGACGATAAAGTCCACTCGGTTAGGAGATTTTTTGTATCAATGGTTAAACTAAAACACTAGTTTGATCTGATTAGAATAAAACTTAATTTGTAGATGTTTAGATCTATTCTAAGCCCATACAAATTCTCTGATCAATATTTCAATTCACTTCCTTAACTTACTTTCACTCAGTAATAGCTCTTTGACACTCGGTAATGTTCTCATGTGGTTTGGTTCTCCTTCAACCAGTCTGATCAGGCATTCATGAAATTGTAGTCACACGAAGTCTCTGCAGTCTTCTTTCTTCCAGCATGTTTCAATAAAGAAATTCACATCTCTTATATAGACAGATAAACCATTTTATTAGCAACCATCATATTTTTTGGCTTATTCTTCTTCATTGATTTTTCCTCTTAAACCTTCATTAGCAATTGTGTAAATAACACGTTTCAATTCCATCCTTTATATCTTCTCTGATTTTGTCAGTCATGGATCTTATAACAAACTTTATCCTCAATCTCGAAATCATAATAATTTCTAGCTCATCATTTTTTATCGGCTAAACTAAGCATTTAATACTTTCATCCATACTTGGTGAAAAAAGAAATGTGTCGGTGAATACAAGCTCGGTTAATACTATCGCTTGGTATACACTACACTGGCTCGGTGTATACTAAAATATTTATTTACCAACCACACTGTCTTGTACATTTTTTCTTCCTTCTTCATAATAGATTAATGCAACATAATCAAGTCAATAATATGAGATCATAGACTCATCAATAAGTTACCCAAAGTATTCCTTATCCTTATTTTTCATATCCATCTTTCTCCATGTAGATATCTCAGTTATTCATCTTTTCTCTCCTTTTATAGATGTTTAGATGTTTGTAACTAACATGATAAGTACTGTCAAAACTTGTTGACATCAATGACAACATAATGACAGATTTGATTATCTTACAAAGCATTTCAGTAACTCAGTGATCTCTAATCACTAATCTTCAAGTTATTTAGGTATTCAATCAGTTGTAGTTCATCATGGACCAGTTCAAATAACAAGGGACATGATTCACTGGGAAACTGGATACCCTAAACTCCCTAGAAAGAGAACCATGAAATACCAAAGTATGGAGGAAATCCAAGGAAATAATAAGGCAGCATGGAACAAGCGAGGCATGACCATTTCTACTATCACCAATCCGGAGATTGAGTTTGCAGTAAGGGTGATAGCACACAAATTCTACTACTCAAGTTAGTTAGATAGTGTCCCATGCATGGCAGTTGACCAAGCTTGGAAAATCATCAAGAAGGATCACACCTATGACCTTGCTGAGCTCCAACTAATTGAACTTGCTAAGAACCTTACATCAATTCACAAAGAAAATAATTCAATGTGTAAGTTCGGTTCCTTACTTGTTTGTCTATTCTTCTATATTCAAAAAAGTTTTCCTACTATTCGAGGAGTAGTATGTGACAAGGATAGGCCAAATACAGTTCAGATAAATAAGTTTATCATTCAATGGGAGATAATTTTGAGAGCATAATGGAAAATTGCTTTGTATAATTTAAGAAGAAAATGAGGAAGAGAAGTAGGATTCTTGTATCCCTAGTAGAGAAATACAAATAGGACATATGTTTCTTAGTTGACACAAACCACACATATACTCAAGTTGTAATATTGAGGGTATCATGGCTTATGCCATTACCTTATGAGGTAAATATTGATGAGACCACAATAGCAATCACAGCCTTGTTAGCTGAGGAACTTGATAAGACGGCTACTTATTTTGGAACCTATGAAGAATCAAAAGCTAAGATAACCATGGAACTAAAGTCTACAACCATGGAGAGAAAAAGGAAAAAGATAGTGGAAAACCTAGAAAAGATGATAGGAGAAAGAGAGGAAGATGGACTTCTTGCATTGACCCAAGGACTAGAAGAAGATGAACCTAGTGAGTCTAGTGAAAGTGAAGAAGAGGAGAAGGTAGTATAGAAGAAAGGAAACAAGGAAGTAATTAACGAGCCTCTGAGAAAGACAATATAGTAACCAAAGCCTATCTCATCACCGGTTCTTAGACCAAGAACTAGGGAAGTCTCTACAGTTGTAGCTGTCGAGCCACTAAAGAAAACCCCTTCATCAGGGAAGAGAAAAATTGTTCAGCTTAAGGCAGTGTCGAGCCAATTAAGGAAGAAGCCAAGAAGAAAACTCATTTTAGCGAAGGATGATGAGGAAATAGAGACTGATGAGGAAATAAAGAAATAGTCACCAATACAGAGAAAGACATTGACTGTGGATGAAATATGCCATAACATCAAGAGCTTTGCTGGTCTGGTAGGATTTAAACAAATAAAATTTGAAAAGTTGAGTATAGAGGACAAGGAGAAAGTCAAAAAATCAAAGCTTGAGATGATATGCACATTCAAGATGGTACCACTACAAATGGCTAATTTAATTCCAAATGAGTTATATCAACGACTAGCACAAAAATGGGATTTTTCCCTTAGAACAGAAAAGGAAATCAGGGAAAGCACACTAGCCCAAGTGACACCAGATTTGCCCCCTATGTACATTAAACAATATATAGAGAACTACAGGAATAGATTCATTCCTAATCTCAGGGCATACTCCATCCTTCAACACAAGGTTGAAGATGTGGTGGAACAAAGTAAAAGGGTATGGAAGATCATCTTTAGTCTTATTATTCATAAAAGCACACAATAGGAAGCTAGCACATCTAGGGGAGTTGAGCTAGATGATAAGGAAGATGTTAGTGAACAGCATATTTAGGAAGAAGAAGATCCTAAGGAAGAGAAATGTGAAAATTTAGTTGAAGTAACAACTATTGATATCTTTCTGCTATCATTGGATGCAAGATAGGAAGCCTCCCAGCTTCTTATCTTGGATTGCCTCTGTTCTTGAAACCAGAGGCTAATTTTTGGAATGAAATTCTTGATAGATTTCAAATGAAATTGGTGGGCTAGAAAGGGGTGATTCTCAGTCAAGCTGGGAAAGTTCAATTGCTGAAATCTACTTTACAAAATCTGCCAGTCTATGCTCTAAGCCTATTTAGGATACCTCAAAAATATGCTGACTTAATTGAGAAGATCCAAAAAAGGTTCCTTTCGTCAGGAGTGGAAGAGAAAAAGAGACTTAGTCTTGTGGCTTGGGAGAAGATTTGTAGGCCCAAAAAGATGGGGGGTCTAGGAATAAGGAGTATCAATTACACTAATAAAACTCTCTTAGCAAAGCAATGCTAGAGAATATTTGAAGAGGAGAAAGAATGGAACTTGATAATGAAAAGGAAATACCATCTAAATAATCTTGAAGGCATTCTCCAATCTCAAATTGACATCCAGGGTTCTTTTGTTTGGAATAGTATTAGTAAAGGTAAGAATCTCATTTGCAAAGGTGCTACTTGGATGCTGGGAAATGGGAGGAAAATTCATTTTTGGAATGATAAATGGATGTCAGAGAAGCCTCTAATAGAGAACAAAGATTGGGGGAATGCTATTCAAGACTGTAAAAACATAATAGGTGAACTGGTTTATGATTACTGGAAAAATGAAGAGTGGATAGACCTGGGATAGAAGGATATCAGATTTAAAGAACTAAAAAAACAAGTAAATAACTGGTTTATAAGAGAAAATGAAGAAGAAAAAATTATCTAGGGCCCATCGACATCTAGAAAGTTCTTTGTTGCTTCCACTTCAAAGCTTCTCCTCCCTAATGAGGCTCAACCTTTGTGGGCGCAGGTATGGGTTAAGGACCTTACTCCTAAAATTAACATATTTTGCTGGCAGCTTGTTTAGAATAAAATCCTCACACAGGACAACCTCTTGAGAAGAGGATTCCAAATGCCTAATAGATGTACCCTATGTTGTCAAGATGTTGAGGATTGTAACCACCTTATGATCCATTGTGCTTTCACTAGAGAGGTGTGGGACTTCACTATGTCTTCCCTTGATTTTAGTTGGGTGAAACCTAACTCTATCTAAGAGTTCTTTCAGCAGTGGTAGAGTCCTTTTAATGACCACAATGCAAGGATTATCTAGAAATTTGTCCTCCCTCTCTTCACCTGGCTTATCTAGAAGGAGAGGAACAAAAAAATATTTAGAGAAAAAGATTCCTCCCTCAGTGGTTGTGAATTTTGTTGCTAGAAGTATTATGGAAAACTTCAGAAGTTTGGTAAGGAAAGACAATTGTCTTTGGGACCCTCATCCTGAGAAGAACAATAAGATCTCATGGGAAAGTTTAAAGAAGAGTCAACCCCAGAATCCTAGGGAAAATTTCATATGGACTGCTCCTCCTGATGGTTGGGCTAAAGGGAACTTTGATGGCTCGGCAAAAGGTAATCCTAGAAGGGCTAGAGGTGGAGGGATTATAAGAGATAATGTTGGAAACTATTTAGGAGTGATTGTTGTCCCACTTGGAATTCAAACAAGCCACATGGCAGAGGCGGAGGTGGCTCTATATGTGGTTACAATGGTGAAAGATTTAGGTTGCACAAAATTATGGCTAGAAGGGGACTCTCTAAATATAATTAATGCCATAAAAGGGAACTCTGTCAGTTCGTGGATGATAGAACACACTATCAACAAAATTAAACATTTAATGAGCTCCTTTGAGGAATGCCATGTCACTCACATTTATCATGAAGGAAATAAACCGGTGGATAGGTTGGCTAATGAAGGTACTTCATCTGACGTCATCCAAAAGTGGAGAGGTGAAGCGAATCTCAAGAGTGAGATATCTAGTCTAATCAAGTATGACAAAATTAATCATAATGAAGGATACATCACTTAAGTTAATGATGAATAGGATGAATCATTTATCAAGGTGGCTTGCATGTAAGCTGAAGTGTGGGATTATTACTCCATAGACAATAAGGCATGAACAAAGGGTTAATCTCGATAACAAAAAATGCATTGTGAACCTAATAAGTAAGGAGGAGAATTCTGGAAAGAAGCTGAACCAGTTCATGAAAAACAAGAAAATTATGGGAGGTGGTCTGAAGAGGGAAGAGCCCTCTGACTGTGATAAATGGAGATAGGACAGAGATGTGTGGAAGAAGCTAAAAAAAGGGGGGGTGACCCAGTATATGAAGAAGCTTCATGGTCATGACAAAAGAATCATGACATTGTTTGTGGAGGGCTGGAACAATGGTAAGGTGTTTCTTTGGGGCAAGTCATTCAAGCTTTCTATTTCTAGCATAGCGGAAATTACTGGTTTACCTGCTGATGGTACCCATTTTCATAGAGGTAATAATAAGCTAGGAACTGAAGCCTTTTCTATTTTTCCCAAAACTGTTGATGAGAAATCCCTAATGACTAAGGGGGAGGGGGACTATGTGGACATTTATAACATTGATGAATTCTGGGCTAAAATTCTGAAGGCCATGATTGAATACTTTACTCTAGATGGGCGGTATTCAAAAATTTATAATTTTCATTTTGTGTTTGCTAACCACTTTAGGCACAAAAGGAGGATCTATTTTCCTTTTTACTTGTTAAGCTCTCTAAATAGTAGCATTACAGGGTACAGAAAGAAGGCTTCTAATTCGGTGCTGCATGAAGGCTTGATTCTCCTCATCTCTGAGTACATTATGGACAACATTCCAGACCCTATCCCTAAAAAAATTAAGGAGAAAAGGAAGGTGAAGATTGAGGAGGAGAAGGAACCCGAGACCAGCAAGAAAAGAAAGATAAAAAAAGGAAATTTTTTTGCTGCTTCTGAAGATAAGGACACAACTGTGAAGGAGTCCGTGCTCAATCCTAATTTGCATGGGAAGGGTGTTCTGGTGGAAGAAAGTGAGAAGGAGACTGAAGAAGAAGAGAAAAGCAATGAGAAAGAGGAAGATTTTAGAAGCTATCAAGAAGAGGAAATGAATGAGTGGCTGGAGGAGGGGAATGAAGACAAGGAGGAGACTAGTAATGATGGAAGAGAAGACGAGGAAGTGGAAGAGGAAGAAGAAGGAACCCATGGTGACTCCTCTAAAGAAAACTCAAAAGATACTCCTATTATTTTGGAAGGTGCTAAGAAAGAGGAGGTTGGAACTCATACTGTGGAGGAGGTAATTTCTTATCAGAACGACCCTCTAGAGAATAAAAAAAATGAAGCCAGGCTTGAGACGGGGGAAGGTAAATCCAAAGAGGAGGTTAATAAAGAGGACAGTGTTTCTTTGGAGGGTTTTACTGGTGGCCATGAAAATGAAGGAAAGGAGACTGGTTTCTATCCTTCTTCTAGTGACTTCGGAGAGGAGAACTTTACTAGAGGGGAGTACGGAAAGGAAGAGATGGCTATAATGGAGAAAGACAATAAAAAAGAGGTTTTTGGTACTCTTCAGAAGGATAACTATATGCTCGAGGAGGAGAAGAACATAGAGGAGAACTAGGAGGAGAACAAGGACTGGAAGAAGGAAATGCAGGAAATGGAGATCCATATTCAGGGTATGGAAGAAACTATGAATAATATGAAGATCAAGATGGGAAAAATGTAAAATGAGCTTTTGGATAAGGTTAAAAATAAAAAGTTTATAGAGGATGGTACAACTGAGTTGAAAAAGAAAGTTAAAGAAAAGATAAAAAATTTAGAGACTAAAATTAATCACAATGATAGCATGATAAGAGGTGTCTTGAATCATAGCAATGAAGGTCTGAAGGTGACAATAATGAACTTGAAAATTCTACATAATCATCTAGAAAGAAACATGCTAGAAAGAACTACAATAACTATTGAAGAGGAAACTAGAAATACAGATCTAGGGATGAGAACTAGAGGTTGGACTCAAAGAAAGGTTCCTAAAAAACCTATAGAGCTGAAGGAACTGCAAGAAACCATCCAGAAGATGGAAGATCTCCAGAAGAAGGCAGAGGAAATGATTAAAGATTATTAGCTTGTTCTGGCTGGTAGATATTTTGCTATAGGTTTCATCTCTTGTTTTATATTTTGAACTATTTGTCTTTTGTTTGCTGTTGTGGTTTTCCAGCAGGGGTTCCTTTTTTATTAGTATTATTGATCTATCTGATGTTTTTTTAAACTCTGGTTTCGGGTCCATGTAAAACCTATTTTTACCATAATCAAAAACAACTGTTGATATCATTGTGGATACCCCAGTAAAAACTTAGGTATTGATCGAGGAAGAAATACAAGCCGAAGA
>BSBK01013244.1:80000-89122 GCA_027943335.1 Chamaecyparis obtusa
TTGACCTAGTCAGGGTCGACCTAAGACATTGATCTTTTTCTTAGGTTGACTCAAAACTAAATTTGGAGGTCCCAGGGATGCCCAAAAACCTAGAAATGATGCCAGAACAAGATAGAATGTCAGGTATAGACATAAAATCCTTTTATTACTGAAATGAAGGCTAGGAGGATCCATTTCTAAATCCTACCTAGAAAATAGAGCCATGGAAGAGGGAAATTTAGGAGAATCCTTAAGATCCTAACCCTAATTTCACCTAGAATGAAGAAATCAAGTGTAGGGAAGAAGTGGAAAATAGGGAGAAAAAGAAAAATACATGCAAAGACCCAATCAAGGAACTTAACATGACCCCAAACCACTTACTCAGAGGGCTAAATGCTCTTATCATGGAAGTGCTTCCACTTTAAGATGATACATTAAGCCCCTACTTTAGCAAGAGTATGGACTCAATGTAAACTCTTGGTAAAGGAGATCATAATAAAAAGATAATCTTATCATAATCCAAAGGACAAAGAGAACCTTAAGTTGCCAGGGACTCAAGTCTTCATTGACTCCTAGATCATAATAAGAGAGACATCTCTAGAGAGAGAAAGAAGGTGTGATTACCTCACCCAATGAGAACTTATGTCCCATTGTGAACCACACAGGAAAATGGTGCAACTGGAAAGATGGAATTGAACTGCCTAGTGAATGTGGCTACTCACTAGTCAACCCATCAAGGATTTATCCTTAGGAATATTCTATTCCATAAGAATAAAACCAAAAATAAAAAACAAAAGAGATCCAGTCTTAAGGACACTTCCAGAGATCCAGTATTTGAAACTGGAGGGATCAAGAGATCCTAAAATATAAATCCGTGCTTTAAGGATTAGTTACTAATCCAAAAAGGGAAAAGAATTATCTTGAAAAAAAAAAATGTGTGTATTGAAAAGTGTGTGTGTGCGACAGGTGAGCAGAGCGTATACCCCTATGTTAAAGTCATTGCTGACACTTTAACAGGAGTAATGGCTTTAACGGAAACATAAACAACTCCACTGATTATGTTTCCACGTCAAGATGCCCCCAGATGAAGACAAATCAAGGGAAATATCATAGAAACATACAGAGAACATAGAAGGGATCTACCTACCATGGGCTCAGTATGATCATAAGATAATAAATATATGATATTATTGCAAATGAATTAACATTATTCCCCAAAGAAAGTAGAACTACAATCACAAAGGAGGAAAGATCACATAAGATATACAAAGGAGAATCTTTTCGGACCATGACATGGAGACCAAAAAGAATTAGTGCTACCATATCTCAAATCCAAGCAGATTACACAAGGAAACATGTACGAACAATAGCACAGTTACAACATAACATTGAACAACACATAGAAGAATAGAGATACTTATAGAAGCATTTGAACAATAGTTTTGATTCCTTTATCACCTTGCACCTACTGAGTAACAAGGATCATATAAAAGAATCTAACAACATTTAGCAAACACATTATGGGAGAAGCACAGTACAGCAGGCAAACACACAACAAAGCTACCATGAAGGACAAGCCAATCAAGCATGCCACCTACTCTCCCCATCTCATTGTATATCATTTAGGGAAGGTGGGTAACTCACAAGAGGGACTATATCCAACACAGTAGCAATGATAGCCAGTTCCAAACAAGGATCCTCTTGAGAATCACTATGTTCGACACTAGGTGTAAGAGTTAATTGTGATGAAAGCATTTTAGGTAAATCAATGTCAATGTCAATAGTCTCATATTCATCATTAATATCATCAGTATCATCAAGATTATCTTCTTCATCCAAGTTAATTAAAATAGGATCTAAGATATGAATAGAATCATCATAATCATGCATGTGAACATCATTATTAGTAACAACATCTTTTAACACATTATGTATAGGTTTATCTGAAGAAAGTAGAGATCTTTTAGCTTTAGTATGAGCACGACGCTTTTTACGACATTCATTAGCGGATCGGTTACATTTTGATTTATTTGAAATAGGTTGAGAACTAGGAGGAACAATCAGAGGATCCTTCACAAGTTCTTTAGGAAGGTTGATAGGATTATTAACCATAGGAGAAATAATCACAGGATCTTTGATAGGTTCGGTAGGAGGAACTTGATTAACAAAACTAGAAGCCATAGTTAAAGGAGGTATCGAAGGTGTAGGTAAAAGACCATGATTCAGATCCATAGGAGGTGAACTTAATTGAAGAATTTTACAAAGCTTATAAGTTTGATATGATCGAAAAAGATTATCAGGTCTAGAAGGACATGAATTAGGTAAGGAAGGCCAAAAGAAATCTAGAGCAGCACAATCTCTAGGCCTAGAAGGTTGATATAGACTATGATTAATAATCTTCACTTCTCCATCATGAATAAACTTAAGACACTTATGGATAGGTGAAGTAACAACATGCATGGCAGTCAACCAAGGCAAACCTAGCTTAACTTGAAATTGATCAGAAGTAGGAACCACAACGAAGGTAGTGTTCACAATTTTTCCAAAAAGTTCAATCGGCAAGGTAATAGAACCAAATGATGGATAAAGAAAACCATTGGAAGTTTGAATGCACACATTTGATGTATCATAGAAGTCACGTTGTAAAATTTTTATAAAAAGATTTTCTTCAGTGATAACATTGACTAAGGAGGTAGGATCAACAAGACAACCATGAGTAGGTATCTGAGCAACCCTAGTAGCAATGTAAAGGGGACCATCAAGAGCTTTAATAGTCTCAGAGTCATCAAAGGTAATCAAAAGTTCCCGAGGTTTGTTATTCTTAAATTTTTGTTGAGGTTTTGGTTGAGCTTTCACTTTAGGTTTAGGTTTTGGTCGAGGTTGAGATTGAACTTGAGGTGAGGGTTGAGGTGCAGATATAGACTTATCAATATGCTCCACTTGATTAACAACAAGATTGAGATCATCCATCTTTGAGTCATACACAATTTCCATAGTAGATGGTTGAGCAATAGTATTAGTATCATGCGTAGGTAAAGGGTTTGTATAGATTTGAAGGTTCTGATTAGGAGGAGAGATAGATTGATTTCCACTACTATCCATATTATTGATGCAGAGCATGGCAACAGAAGGATAAATGAGCCCAAACACAACCTAAATTTGATACCGATAGAATAATAATGTCGATTCAAACCATGTGATAGCCAATAATGATGGTTACCCATTAATCCACTCACCAATATACTCACATATTCCTCATACCTTGCAGAACTATCAAAGATGCCATCTTATGGGTTCAGCACAGGCATGCACTTAACATAATCTACCACCACCTATTCCATCTTCCAATGCCAAGTATGAAATAGAAGAATCTTCAAACCATTCACCACCTTTCATCATTTTCTTCAATGCTGAATACATGAAACTTAAGATCTTCGATATCATTCAACTTGTTCCTCTCAGAAACTCAGTGCTCATGGGTTCCAGACTGTCATGAACCCCGGCGCAGGACTACCACCTCATTATAGTTATCTCTGTTCTTTGACACCGATCTTCAACACCATTCCCCTCACCAGGAACATCACTGTAAGACATGTTCTCCCTTTCGGCTTTCATGCAGCGATCTTCAATTTACTGTTCAAGATTCGAAATGACAAGTTTATAGTGTAACAGATTTTGAAGCCCGTTCTAATCTTAAAATATTTGGGATTGGAACCACAATTTCCCAATCAACACCCTAGCACAAAACCTGATGTACTTCACACCTTCAAACATTTTAAAATGTAATGGAACTGAACATTGTCAAGATTGAATCATTGTTCAATCAGCACAAAAAGGAACCCAAAACACCACAAAATAGGTTATTAAATATCAACAAGTCTACACCTGATTTCCTTCAACTATTACCTTCTTTTTAACAAAAGGAATTGAACATATCACTAGTCTATTGTTCATAGAAGAAACCCGATTCTATGAATCAATGAATATCCAACAAACAGAAACCTTTGAAATCGGTTTGCCAATAACAAAGATTACAAATACTTATTGTTGATCTGCTTTGTGTTCAACTGAACATAGATCTTTGAAAACAAAATGCAAACATTAAATATTTCTAGTACAACTTATTTCATAATTATTCAGGAAATCAACAACAAAGAAATACAAATGATGAACTGAAGAACCCAAAGTTCTTAACAGAAACATTAATCATCCTTTTCATTACTCGATACTCCATTACATATTTCCTTCTCTGTATCGATACTCCCCTCCTACTCAATGCTACTCTACTCTACTACTCCTCCTCTCCCCCCTAGTTTGTCTTGATTTGCAAAGATAAAAAGACTTCTTCCTAAAACTACCCGATAACTCCCAAAACAAAATCACATAACTAATCTTTAACTCCCCACTATGTTGAGAGATTTAAATGACCGATTTAAATGATTGTGGGTACACTAACTAAACTAGTAAGGAATCATGGAGTTGACAACGTCAACATCATGATCATACAAAACATTTATTAAACTATACTACTAACATCAACTTTGACCGATTACCTCCATATTGATATTAAATGTAAAAAATAAACATTTATGTTGCATATATCATCTCAGAGCTGTGAAATGTCTCTAGTCTTGTGATGTCCCCGCATCTATTATCAATAGATAAAACCTTAGAATCAATTAGATCTTGAACCTTGTGTTTTAAAGAATAACATCTCTCAGTATCATGACCATTCTGACGATGATATTGACAAAAAGCATTTTGATCAAAAGATTTAGATGCAATCATAGTAGGTAAAAGAGGTCGAATAGGAGGTAAAGTAATCATATTAGTAGCTAACAACCTATTCATAATAGCATGTAAGGTTTCAGAAAGAGGAGTTAAACATACGATTTAATCAAAAAGCAGTGGATGTAGAAGTGGCATTATGAGATGCAACAACAACCTGATTAGAAACTGCATTCACTTGTTTGTTTATCTTGACATAATTATTGAATTTTTTAAACTTGTTTGGATTAGGAGTAGCATCACTCTTATCAACTGGAATAGGAGCCATTGGAGTGGTGCTCTCAAATTGACTCACTTGTAATTGATAATGATGAAGCACTGCACAAAGTTGTTCAAAAGAGGTAAATTCAGTAAGCATAATCTTATATCTAATATCCTTTTGCAAATTTGAAATAAACATACGTTTGAATATCAATATCAGGAACAGGGATAGGAAATCTGAGCATGCAAGTGCTTAAATCTATCAATAAATTTAGTTAATTTTTCTTTAGCACTTTGTTTACAATGCATTAAATCAGTCAATGACACTTGCAGGCCAATATTATTTTCAAATTGTTGAATAAAGGCATTAGCAAGTTGTGGGAAGGAATCAATTGAATAAGGAGGCAAGGAACAGTACCATTGTAAGGCCTTGTCATGAAAGGTTCTAGCAAACGGTTTGGCTAAAATCCTATGGTCATGAGCATAATCACTACAAAGGATTTGGAATGTTTTAACATGGTGAACATGATCTCCTTTTCCATTATAATTCTCAAGATGAGGCATCTCACCTTGCTAAGGAATAGGAGTACGAATAATATCCTGGGACAAAGGACTTCCCATGTCACATGGAGGAATACTAAACTTGTTTTGAGTTAAGGAAGCAAGTTGTTGTTGTAAGGATGATACAGTTTGAGCCAAATTGATGATGGTTAAATCATTAGAGGAAATAGGAGGAGTAGCAACATTAGACACACTAGGTAAAGTGTAAGAAGTTGTAGGAATAGAAGACACAATTGGAGGAACACTAGGAACTACAGTTGGAAGCAGAGTGGAATAAGTGAAAGGAACATTATGATATGAAGGTTGTGATATAGGAAGGGACATAGGAGGAACACTCATAGGAATAGAGGGAATTGTCATAGCCACCAAAGAAGGAGTATAGATAGGAATACTAGGTAAAGGATTAGAAGGAGATTCAACACTAGTGATAGGAGTAGTGAAACCTAAATCTTGAGCCTCTTGAATTAAAGGTTTAACATTGGAATGCACAAGATGAGTAATACCACACAAGAGGTTAACACCTTGATCACTATCATGGAGAAATTTCTTAAGAGCCTCTATAGCTTGAATGGAATCTTGACTATGGTTTTCTTGAAGAAGCCAATTACCCATTTTGTCAAGTTCAGTGGAAAGTTTTTGGACTTGTTCGGGAGGAACTCTTAAAGCGTCATCCTCATCATGAGATGAGTGAGAAGAGTTTTGCTCCATAGTAGGATTGGAATCAGGAAGAATCAAGTTATCATCGGGTATCCTAAGGAAAGGAGAAGAAGATTCAGGATCAAAGGCACCCATGAGTCTACGACTTCTTCTAACTAGAATGTTATAAGTAGGGCTAGTGGTAGTAAAGCTCATAAACTAAGGTAATGCAAATGAACTAAACTAAGAACACATAAAGCATGAATATGAAATCTAATTAGCATGCAAGATCAATCACAAAGGAAAAATCTAATACTAACAAGATAAAAGGAAAGCACAATAAGACAAAGGGAAATCTAACACCAAAAAGAAAGAGAGTAAGCTGGTCGGGTTCACCAAAATGAATAGATGTAAAATGGATTCACCTCTATTCAAATGTAAAGGGGGAAATATGAGACCTATTCTCAAATCAAAATTCCCCAATGAAGAGATCTGATTTGATTAACCTAGAGGTTAATACACAATCGAATCAATTTATGGTTAATATGGAAAAGAAAGTAAATCTGATATTTCCCTTTCTGGAGGATTATGTTTAGAATATAGAATAATTGAAATAAAAGTACTAACCTCAAATTAGGGCAGATTTGGAAAATGTTGAATTCTGATGTCTATGTGTACTTTCTGGGAAAATCTAAAACTTGTCCCAGACTGGAAATACCGAGACAGAGAAATCCCATAAATCTTTCCTCAAGATGGCTTAAGCTCAGGTTTGACCCTCATAAAAGGTCAAATACCACATTCTTTATTTGAAGTCCGATTCAAATTCTGTTCGTAGATCCCAGAAGTCTGTCGAAAAGGGTATCCAGATTCGCTCTCAGAGAGTAAGCTAGTCAGGTTCACCAAAATGAATAGATGTAAAATGGATTCACCTCTATTCAAATGTAAAGGGAGAAATATGAGACCTATTCTCAAACCCAAATTCCCCAATGAAGAGATCTGATTTGATCAACCTAGAGGTTAATACACAATCGAATCAATTTATGGTTAATATGGAAAAGAAAGTAAATCTAATATTTCCCTTTGTGGAGGATTATGTTTAGAATATAGAATAATTGAAATAAAACTACTAACCTCAAAATTAGGGTAGATCTGGAAAATATTGACTTATGGTGTCTGTGTACACTTTCGGGAAAATCTAAAACCTGTCCTGGACTGGAAATGTCGAGACAGAGAAAACCTAAAAATCTTTCCTCAAGATGGCTCAGCTCGGGTTTGACCCTCATAAAAAGGTCAAATACCACATTCTTTATTTGAAGTCCAATTTGAATTCTGTCCACAGATCCTAGAAGTTTGCCGAAAAGAGTATCCAAATTCGCTCTCAGATCCAAAATTCTGCACCTGTACCTGCAAGAAAATGGGGG
This sequence comes from Chamaecyparis obtusa, assembly GCA_027943335.1. Classification (NCBI taxonomy): domain Eukaryota; kingdom Viridiplantae; phylum Streptophyta; class Pinopsida; order Cupressales; family Cupressaceae; genus Chamaecyparis; species Chamaecyparis obtusa. The sequence goes on from BSBK01013244.1 coordinate 87,587, forward strand.
TTTTTTTTGTATGGGGGGTTTGCCTTGGTCAAACCCCAGTTTAGGAATTAACCTTGAAATTGAATTGAAATGTATTGTGCATAAAACAAAGTAACTGAAAAAAAATCACCTCGCTTATGTTGAAGTCCTTGTAGAGGATTCGAATCCTCAAATCCACAAGTAGGAATGAATGTAGGATGTAGGATGTCTCCAATCAATGGTATTTGATCTTCAACACCAATCTTGAATTGATCTTTGCATATGAGAAGGCTTGAATGAATGGAGAAGGATGGATCATCAAAGGGAGCTCCAAAGAGATTGAATCCTTCAATAGCTAACAATGGATCTCCTTGATGAATGAATGCTTGAACACTTGAATGCTTGAAGACATGAATTCACTTGCTTGCACTTGAAAGCTTGATTGCAAAACTTGATGATAGCTTTCTTGGATGAGATGTGACGTGAAAATGAGGAGAGGAAGGCCTCCTTTTATAGTGATCTAGGGGCAAACTCCTCTAGATGGGCCACCTTGGAGAATTAAATCCCAATTAGGTCCTCACCTTTAGAAAATATACCTAGATTAAATGCAATTAAAGGATTTACCATCCCGAAACCCGAAATGCCCGACCCGGAGGCGAGAAAATAAATTTCCCGAAAGCCCGAAGCCCAAAAATTAAAGATCTTGAAAATTTGGAGAAAGGGGTCAAAGTCGAGATTAACCCTGACCTGGTCAAGGTCGACCTAAGACATTGACCTTTTTCTTAGGTTGACTTAAAACTAAATTAGGAGGTCCCAGGGATGCCTAGAAACCTAGAAATGATGCCAGAATAAGACAAAATGTCAGGAATAGACATAAAATCCTATGATTAGTGAAATGAAGGCCCGGAGGATCCATTTCTAAATCCTACCTAGAAAATAGAGCCATGGAAGAGGGAAATTTAGGAGAATCCTTAAGATCCTAACCCTAATTTCACCTAGAATGAAGAAATCAAGTGCAAGGAAGAAGTAGAAAATGGAAAAAAAAGCCAAATACATGCAAAGACACAATCAAAGCGCTTAACATGACCCCCAAACCACTTACTCGGAGGGCTAAACGCTCTTATCATGAAAGTGCTTCCATTTTAAGATGATACAATATGTATATATATTGTATATATGTATATATATGTGTGTGTGTGTATACATACATAAATACATACATACATACATATATATATATATATATATATATATATATATATATATATATATATATATATATATATATATATATATATATATATATATATATATATATAGATATATGTATATGTATATGTGTATGTGTATGTGTATGTGTATGTGTATGTGTATGTGTATGTGTATATGTATATGTATATACATATATATATATATGTGTGTATATGTATATGTATATACATATACATACACACACACACACACACACACACATACACACACACACACACACACACACACACACATATATATATATATGTATGTATCTGTATATGTATATGTATATACATATACATATTACACACACACACATATATA
>BSBK01013245.1:0-37873 GCA_027943335.1 Chamaecyparis obtusa
AAACTTTTGGTAAAAAACCCTAGCACTCCAAAACCTGCACAATGTATTATCTTCAACACAAAGATTACAATACACTTGCAATGCAAGTTCTTTCAGGAAATGAGAGACAAAGCCAACAAGACTTAAATTTATGTTATATCTCTCCCATAGGAGCAGCATCATATATATAGACTCCTCTGGACCCAAAAATAGGCACAACCACCAAGACCCATGCACAAAGCCACATGTACACAATTGTTACATGCAATCCCAAGAATAGGCGTCCATCCCTAGAATAGATTATGACAGCTTGTCATAGAATCCGCCAAAAATAACGGTCACAAGAGAAGTGTAAGAGAATCTGTCATACCAACCTATTTTTGGCATATTCTCTTACACACACCAACCACTTCTTCTTGGGTGCCCAAATAGGCCCAAGTCATAAGATGCTCTTACACCTGTCATAGCACATTCCTTAAATAGTTCTTATGCATCATAGGAATCCGTCATGACCGTTTCAGTCATGATCTCCTTACGCACAAGATGCCGACACATCAAGTGGAGTGACACATCAACATGCCAACTAGACATGTACACTCACACTTAATTATATTATTTGCAAAAAATACATTTACAAAACAAATAATAAGAATAAGAATTATCCAAGGTTGAGACACCTTATTCCTAACATTCTCCCACTTGTCGAACACCTTGTAAGAGCAATAGGAACATAACAGGAACTTTAACCGCTATAGGCCAAAAGGCCCATAGACTCCGAACACCATCTGAACTTCTCAGTGCCCACTGGTTTCATTAATGCATCTGCAACATTCTTCATAGTATCTACCTTCTCCAAATTTACCTTTCCATCTTCCACCATATCTCTCACAAAGTGAAACTGCACATCAATGTGCTTCGTTCTGGCATGGAAAGTTGGATTCTTTGCAAGGCAAATAGCGCTCTGACTATCACACCAAATGGTAATCTGTTTTGCATCAACACCTTCATTAGAACACAATATTCTAAGCCAAATGGCTTCTTTACAAGCATGAGTAGCAGCCATGTACTCAGCTTCTATAGTGGACAAAGCAACCACAAGTTGTCACTTACTCATCCAACTAATGGCACCACCAAACATAGTGAACACATAAGCACTAGTGGATCTCCTGCTGTCAATATCACCTGCCTAATCTGAATCCACAAACCCATGAATACAAACTGAATGCGGAGATCCAGAAGAGTTACCATGATAACATATGGATTAATCTGATGTACCCCTCAAATATCTGAATACTTGCTTAACTGCATCCCAATGTACCCATCCAGGATTAGCCATAAACCGACTCAGGACTCCCACTGCTTGGGCAATGTCTGGTCTAGTACAGACCATAGCATACATAAGACTGCCAACTGCACTAGCATAAGGTACTATACTCATGTCCTCCACCTCACTAGGAGATTTTGGACAATCATCTACAGATAACTTTGTTCCCATAGAAATAGGAACACATAGTGGTCTACAATCTGCCATGCTGAACCTGTCCAACACAGACTTCACATACTTACTCTGACTCAACCAAAGTTTTCTGTTAGACTTGTCTCTACTGATTTCCATACCAAGATGTACCTAACTGCCCCAAGATCTTTCATCTCAAACTGTGCTGACAACTCAGATTTAAAATTAGAAATCTTACCCTTACCCTTCCCAAATAGCAACATATCATCAACATATAATGCAACAATAAGAAGGCGATCATTTTCAACTCTGAAATAAACACAATGATCTGATTTTGATCTTACAAATCCAATTGACAACACAAAGGCATCAAACTTAAGGTACCACATCCTAGGAGATTGCTTCAAACCTTATAGAGATTTCTTTAATCTGCAAACTAAGGATTCTTTACCTTTAACAATGTAGTGCTCAGGTTGTGACATATAAATCTCTTCCTCCAAATCACATGAAGGAAAGCTGTCTTCACATCCATCTATTATATCTCTAAATCATATGATGCAACAAGAGATAACAGAAATCTAATGGATGTCAACTTTGCAACAGGAGAGAATATTTCACCATAATCTATTCCCTCTACCTATGAATACCCCTTTGCAACCAATCTAGCTTTATACCTTTCAACACTGCCATCTGCACAGAATTTCTTCTTGAACACCCATTTACAGCCAACAGATTTTCTCCCTTTAGGCAAAGGTACAAGGTCCCAAGTTTTGTTTTTCTCCAATGAAGCCATCTCATCATCCATAGCCTCAATCTAGGAACCTGCATCTTCCATGCCCAAAGCCTCTTTCATAGATCTAGGCTCGTCAGTGTTAGTAACCAAAGCAAAGGCACAACTAGAATCTAACATAGAATAACCAAACCTTTTTGGTTGCTTTCTTTCTCTTGTGGATCTCCTCAAGGGCTGCAGTTGAGGTTATTCTTCCTCTTCTTCTGAACTATCAGTGCTACTAGAGCTCTCCTCGTCATTAGGCTCAACATGGTCTCTCTGTTCAGTCTTCTCAGGGGTAGGAGGCAACTGAACAACATCTTTTTCCTTTTCTTTTTCATCTGGTTGTAGCACAATAGGAGAAGATGTTAGCTCTCTGAAAATAACATTTCTACTATACAACACCTTACTAGTCACGGGATCCCAAAGCTTGTATCCTTTCACACCAGCACTGTATCCGATGAAAATACATTTAACAACTTTGTTTTCCAACTTAGATCTTTTCTCCTTTGGAACATGTGCATAAACTTCACAACCAAAAACATGAAGATGTCTAATTGAAGGCTTCTTACCAGACCACACCTCATGGGTGTCTTACCAACAAGGGCTGATGTAGGAGATCTGTTAACCAGATAGCAAGTAGTGACCACAGCTTCAGCCCAAAAACCTTTGTTCTAAACCAGCTCCACTAAGCATACTCCTAGCCTTCTCCATCAATGTCCTGTTCATTCTCTCTGCAACTCCATTTTGCTGTGGGGTATAAGGAGTTGTCTTATGCCTCTCGATACCTTGTTCTTTACAGAACTGTTCAAACTCTACTGAGAAAAGCTCACCACCATTGTCAGTTCTCACACACTTAATCTTCTTACTAGTCTGATTCTCTACAAGAGCTTTAAATTCCTTGAACCGACTAAAGACTTGTGTCTTACTTTTAAGGAAATAAATCCATGTCCTTCTACTGTAATCATCTATGAAAGATACAAAAAATACAGACTTGGAGATTGAAGGAACTTTTATAGGACCAAATACATCAGAATGAATAAGATCCAAAACATCAGAAGATTTGTGAGAACTAGAGTAAAACTAAACATGATTTTGTTTACCATAGACACAGTGTTCGTAGAAGTCAAACTCGAGATTGCAATCATTTAACCCCTCAACGAGATTCTTATTTTTCAGGGTTCTGAGACCCTTTTCACCAATGTGGCCAAATCTCATATGCCACAACATTGTCTTTTCTATAGGAAGCTTACCTTCCAAAGTATTTGCACTACCATCGGAACCAATAGCCATAGACTTCTTCACTGCTTGTTCAGATGGTGAGGATGAAGAACTATTACATAGAGGAATACATGCATCTAGCTAAAATAAGGTACCTCTCCTAGTACCCCTTGCAAGCACTATCGATCCTCTCATCATCTTGCATCCTTCTTTTGAAAAACAACTTGCACACCTACATCATTCAGCATACTTACAGATAATAGGTTTCATGCCAAACTCGGAATGTGCATAACTCCGTTGATTCCCTTTACTCATCCATCAAAAAATTTGATAGTGACCCTTCTGCGTCCCAACTATCTTTAGGTGAGAATCATCACCCAAGTACACCTTTCCACCATCGAACTCTTCATATTTTGAGAACCATTTTCGATGAGAGGTCATGTGAAAAGATGCACCCGAGTCAACCAACCACACATCATCAGATGCATTGGATGCCAAAGCTGCGATGAATGCATCGCCATCTTCTTGAGATCTTTCTGAAGCTGAATCTGAACCTTTCTTCTTCTTCTTCGGCTCTTTGCAGTCTTTACGGAAGTGCCCAGATTTATCATAGTTCCAACATTTTGCCTTGGACTTATTGGAAGTCTTTGACTTCCCACGAGATTTGGATCTACCCTTATTGTCATTTTTCTTCCCTCTTTCAGTGGATCTCCCATGAACAACAAGGGCTTCTTTTTTTGAAATGGAAGCCTTTCTCCGCATCTCCTCTGATAGCAGTGAAGACACCACATCATCCATTTTGAAGGTGACTAAAGTGCTTCTGAGAGCCATCACAAGATGGTCCCATGAATTCGGTAAAGAACACAAAAGTGTGTAGCAACGATCCTCCTCCTCTAACTTGACACCAGCTGATGTCAATTGTGCAGCCAGCAGATTAAATGCATTGAAATGATCCGTTAAGGATCCACCTTCCTCCATTCGTAGAGAGTACAACTTCTTCCTCAGGAACAACTTGTTCACCAGAGATTTGGCCTGATACACGGCCGCAAGTCTTTCCCACAAACTATTTGCGGTTTTATCATCTAGAACATTCAGAAGGACTGCATCGGTTAAACAGTCTTATGAGACCCTTACCTTTACGGTCTTTGATATCCCAATCTGCTTGAGCTATAGTTTCTGGTCTTGTAGCACTTGAAGTCGCTTCCCATAGGTCACGATCTTCCAACATGTCTTCCATCTTGAGTTTCCACAGCTCGAAATTAGTGCCATTAAATTTCTCCACCTCCATTCTTCCATATGATGAACTTGCCATCTCAATCTGCAAATAAGATTCAGAATGCTCTGCAAAAAACTCCCACTCAAACTTGAGATTAGCTCAAAAAACCCTACCCAACAACTAGGATCAAAAGTTGATCAAGCTCTGATACCACTTGTAAGGAAACTCAGGTGCGGAAACAACTTCCTACGCTAATCTCTATAGGATAGTATTGTGCAAATTCTTATAAATCCTTACAATTTCAGATTCGTTAAAAACTTTAACAAAGATAATGAAACCACATACAATGCATATAGAAAAATAGAGAATGACACAATGATATACCCTGGGGAAAACCTTTCAGTAAAAAACCCCAGCACTCCAAAACCTGCACAATGTATTATCTTCAACACAAAGATTACAATACACTTGCAATGCAAGTTCTTTCAGGAAATGAGAGACAAAGCCAACAAGACTTAAATTTCTGTTATATCTCTCCCATAGGAGCAACATCATATATATAGACTCCTCTGGACCCAAAAATAGGCACAACCACCAAGACCCATGCACAAAGCCACATGTACACAGTTGTTACATGCAATCCCAAGAATAGGCGTCCATCCCTAGAATAGACTATGACAGCTTGTCATAGAATCCGCCAAAAATAACGGTCACAAGAGAAGTGTAAGAGAATCTGTCATACCAACCTATTTTTGGCATATTCTCTTACACACACCAACCACTTCTTCTTGGGTGCCCAAATAGGCCCAAGTCATAAGATGCTCTTACACCTGTCATAGCACATTCCTTAAATAGTTCTTACACGTCATAGGAATCTGTCATGACCATTTCAGTCATGATCTCCTTACGCACAAGATGCCGACACATCAAGTGGAGTGACACATCAACATGCCAACTAGACATGTACACTCACACTTAATTACATTATTTGCAAAAAATACATTTACAAAACAAATAATAAGAATAGGAATTATCCAAGGTTGAGACACCTTATTCCTAACAAAAACTTGAATATAGAAACATGTGGTACATATAAACATATTGTCCAAATCACAAACCCATATCTATATTTGCAGAGCAATCTAAACCGAAACATGTTGAACAAAACTAGAGAATTATCAGAGCAATAACAACATAAGTATGTTGAAATCAATGACAACCAATATAGCTTATTCACAATATTTTCCTTCAACAAAATCATCAATGACAAAATTTGAACAAGTTTTAATTCCATTCAAGCCGCTACAAGTTGTTTTTATCTGAGTTTATCCAAGGTTCTCACTTCACATTATTGAACATCAACTCAATTAAATTACCATCTAAATTAATTATAACATGTAATTATTTTTCCACATGTACATTTATTTTATACATATGCATGTAGAGCCAAGTCATATGAATTTGAGTACTAAATTATTAAAAATGTATAACAAAAACTAATGAAAATTATATAAATTGATCTTGGTCGAACATATATCATTCAAACCTTAACTATAAGTTGAAAAAAAAAAGAGCATAATACATAATTTTATTTTTTTTGAAAGAAAAACATTGTAACATGCTTCAAATCCTCCAAAATACTACTAATACATAATACACTCTAAACCCTATAAACATGTAATTGCATTAATAGGTATTCCCTTAATAAGAAGCACTAGATGAAATATAGATATTGGTGGTGGAGATTAAAATGACTATCATCAAATAGATTTTTATTAGTGCTATGTGTTACATTCACCTTGCAATTCCTTGGTCTTGTAATTAAAATTTAATTATGTCGATGATAAATATTTTCAGGTTTCTAAACATCATGGAATGAAGCTAAGTTAGATGCTCATGTGAGGGAGGAGATTTATTTATTCTATAGAGTATATGGGATATTGTGAAAAAAATTAATAGAGAGGTTAAAGATAATTATTACATATTACAAGTTGTAAGAGATCATTTTAGTATTATGATAAGAAAATCAATACCCTCACAAAGTGTCTAGGATTGGGGTCTCGATAAAATTGATTATTATGACTAAATCTATGGAATATATAATACCTAAGGGGTGTGTTAGAGGTTTAATAGGTTTAATAGACCACCCAAGATGTGTTCCATGATCATAGGGGTGCTTCACTTTTTCCATGGCTTGTGATTTTTGATATCACTTGATGGTTCCTTGTTTCTAAACATCCTATCTATTGGAAGCATTGGATAAAGGTTTGCATGTTTCTTTCCAAGTTCTCTTTTATCCAATCTTCTACCAGAGAGATAGTTAAATAATATTATTATACTTTATCTTTTTATAACAATAAATGCTTAGGTCTCTTTGGGGTAGATTTTTTACTTTCAGGGGTTTCTCCACATATATTTAGTGTATTGATGCACATTTCACGAGTTTGTTATTTTTTAATATTGTTTCTTTACTATTTTCTTAATATAATTTTATTGGCTTAATCATATCATAACTAGATTAAACTCTATATTATTTATTAATTGTATTATATTATTTATCTTGTATTTCAACAATCTTGGCCATAGACTTTGCAATGAATATGTGAGTATGACTTGAAGGCTTTGTGATTCTACATTAATCCATAATTTTGACACACAAAAAAAGATTAATTGATTTTTCTTTTGAAACGATTAGATTGAAATGTAAAATAAAATACATGATCAAATTAATGATAGTTGGAATAAAATGAATTTATCTAATTCTTTGCATATATATATTTTAAATTTATTTTTCCCCTTAGATTTTATTATTCTTTTCTTTGATTTAGTGCATCCATATCCTCGATGAAGTACTAAAGTTTATGACTCTATATGATTACAATTGACAAGTAAACATTTATTTCCCAATAAATTAAATCAACGTTTCCTTTGTGTAGTTACTTTCCATCCATGTAGCTTTGTTGTATTTTATTTCCACATAAATCTTATATGATTCCCTACTTTGTAGGATTGATATTAATATTTATTTTCCCCACAATATTTTGTTGTGATCAATGTCTTTAAAAATCAAAAGTGTCATATTACTCTTCCTCCCAAATGTTTGATGGTGTGTACAAACTACATAAACATTGATCAAATTTTCATGACAAAGTAGTTTATCCTTTGATACAAGTAAAATATATTGCAAACTACAACAAGAGATTGGTCCTTTGCAGGACCTTTGAATCATGGATATTTTACCATAATTGGCACCAAAACATATATGAGAGGGGTTAAATATGGTAGCCATTATTCAATAGGAACTAATATCTCATAATATATTTTCCTTTTGCTTCTACCTTGGAGTGTAGATCAAGTCCATAGTCTTCTTGGTATTTGACATAAGATCAAAGGTGAAAATTGTGGTTTCAAATTTCACCCAAACAAAATATAGATTTTATGTTGTTTGCATTTAGTTTCTCAAGGATAACACAACCCAAAAATTCTTCTCAATTTATTAAAATGGCTCTTCTAGATATTGAATAGAAATGCCTATTAAACATGCATATCTAAATGCATGGAAAATTACTATTTATTATTATATTCACTAATATTTAAAAGTTTTGTAGGTTTGACTTGAATTGTAACATAAATCTCAACCTTCTCAATGTATAGTGTTGGTATTGTCTATTGTATAGGAAAACTTCTCCAAATTTAATAATTGGTACAACTATCATACAAATTCAAGTCTGATATGCAATGATTGGCACAATTCTTATATGTTCACAACCATGGTGATAGTCCAATTTAATATTGTCTATAAGTTTAATGTCATTCTCTTGGCATATATCTTGGTTGAATACAAATGTATAGTGTAACATTAGACTTGCCACATAGCCTTTGTCAAATCATTATTGATGAAGTTATGAGTATTCTTTGAGTCAATTAATATGTTAAATTTTATTTTTAAAGGGAACTCAATGCTTTTATGGATTACTAATACCTGACAAAAAATGGCAAGAGGTAGTTGATTGAATAACTTATGAATCTTCTACAACCACTTCTAACTCTTCTTTATCCTTTTCTTTATCATAGATGCTCTTATGTATACCAATTTATTCTCAACAAATTTGTGTCCTTTATTGTATTTTCCATCATTGTTGAAACATCAATTTGTTGAAGTATTAATCTCATAAGTTAAAGAAATGATAATGCAAGGACACTCCAATCTACAGTACTAAGGAATTTCTCCTTTATATTAGCTAAAAGAATCTTGAAGGACACTCCAATCTACATTACTAAGGAATTTCTCCTTTATATTAGCTAAAAGAATCTTGTGCTGACCTTTTTATAATCATTTCTTGGGACAAGGAACTTTGGAAACATGTGTACCTCATGTTTGATATATCCTTTAAATATCCCAGGAATAATTCCTTCAAAATTTTATCTACAACATTCTTCACTCTTAAAGACAAATATTGGATTTGATCAATATAATTATTGGTCATATTTACTCTTGTCAATTTAGTAATTTGGTTGAAGTAATAAGATTGTTGTAATATGTAGTGAATTTCTCTTGAGAAATAAACCATGTGACAATGCATCCCTTCTTTTTCTTATCTCCACATAGCCAAAACTACTAAATGAATCAATCAAGATCCCAATATCAGGATTCCATTACAACCTTTTGTTAACAAGGAACATTATGAAGATTAAATAATTGTTACATTTGGTAGAGCTAATTGGTTGTATACTTGTTATCAAACATTCACATTCCATCTTTAACATGAAGTGAGACTACTCGTAATTATTCGGGCAATGATTCATCTCTAGATCTGAGTCAAACTATAATACATCATGTCCCTTAGAAGCATCATCTTCTTCCTATTTCTACATTGCTCACAAAGGACTCTATTCTCCTCAATAATGCATTGATATCTACTCTTGGGCATTTATCTTTTCCTTTAATAATAAAATATCTTCCTTAATATTGGTGTATTTTTCCCTCATATATTGAATATAATTTTATAATAAATCACATAAAATAAGTCCAAATGATCTTAAGATTTATAGTAACTTAAACTGGGGCATAGATCCCACCTTGTCGAAAAATCTCCAATAAAATTCACCAATTTACAACCTTGACAGTGAATTTGGTGGGAACACTAATTTCATAATAACTTCCTCAATTTTTTCCCAAATGATCTCGAATCTAGATTACAAAAGTTTCACTGTGTCCTTGATAAACCTTTTAGAAATCATTTTTTTATTTATTTGCATTCTTAGGAGTGAACTCGGTGAAAATTGTAGTTTCCCAATAACTCCTCCATCTATACTCCGAATGACCTTAAATTTGGACTATAGTAGCTTCAACTTTTTGACTTGAAACCCCTTCATTTTAAAAAAAATGTCAATTTGAGAGTTATATGTGTTTTCCAACTTGACCTCTTCAGTTGAAAAAGAATGCCTTGATTCTTCCCTCAAAGTGCTAAGATCATGCTTTTATACCATTTTTAATGAAATAACTTGCACAAGAGAAAAATAATAATAGGAAATACATTGCAAATACTTGAGAATAATAAGCCACTTTATGGAAGAAAGTATCCAAAAGTCTTGGACAATAAGAATATAACTTATAATATGGTGTGTGTGTGTGTGTGTGTACATATACCCTATTTATACTTTTGGATGTATAAGACTATATTAATGTTTATATAACCTAACTAAGAGTAATGGTAGCCACAATATATTTTAAGATACAAGGTGTAGTAGGAGAGAACAAAAAGTTTTAGAATTTAGGTTGGAATTGTATCTTTCCCTACACAATCATCTAATATGACCTAATGTGACAATTTGCCTAGTACTAATAATCTCATTCTTCTTTTGTTTTGTAATTAGTTTCCAACACATAATTCTATTAATGCACAAGTTTCATTAGAAAGCACCATTTAACATGTGGACAGATATAAACAAATATGGAAAATGCTCAACAATTTTTAATACTACTTGAACTAATCATTCAATACATCATGATCTCTATTTTAAAAATTGATACTAGATACTATTCTTATAGATGACGCAAACTTAAAATCTTTATTTGAAATATTATCTAATAAATAAATCTAAACATTATCACTTCTAAAACTTCCATATCTTATAAAACAACAATTATATTATTGAAGTCAACCCATATTAAAATTATAAAACTTTCAACTTTATTAAATAAAACAAAAAAATCTCTAGTATAATAAACTTTCAAAAATAAGAATATAGTTCAGTAAATTAAAGCTTTTAAATTAATATTAGCATAAAAACATCCAACAAAATTTAGAATATTTTCCCCCTTTCAACCTAGGCTATGGACCCGATGGGTGACGTGGGGGATTTGGTCGTTTGGTCACAAAACGTGATGTTATGTTTTAATTTTAGTATTTTATTTTATTTTTTCAAGTTGCAAAAACTTTACGGGTGAGACAATCTGACTTTGGAATATAGCGCACGAAATCCTACGGTCGGGGTTTTCTCCCTCTAGTCCGGATCAGTTATTGGCCATCGATGAATGCTTTTTTTATCCTTTTCCCGGTATAATTGGAGCTTTCATTAGTTATTGGCATTTTTGTACATACGCAGTTCAAGTTTCAAGTGTGATTTATTATAATGCTCCACTATGAAATGTCACCTTCAAATTTAGGTGCACTTGTGTTCTGGCCTCTTTTATTCAAATTTCATAATGTTTTATTCCTTACTTAAAAAGTTGCCAATAAATTTTAAATGTTGAAGGAAAAAAAAGTAATTCTACTTTATTGAAGATTTAGGGCTGTAAAGGCATCAATCCTTCCTCAGTCATGCCTACCATAATAACCTTTTTGGAAGTTAACAACTCTTTTAATTTCTTTATGTACAAGTAGTGTAGTGATATAAATTGTATTTAGATTACTAATTTCTTCATAAGTAGTACAACATAGTGGTATATATTGTATTACAAATAAATTATTTAAGGGATTATATTTGTATACAATACGATTCAACCTTTTTTATTTTCACTTTGGACAAAAACTTATATGGATGAGGATGATAGATGCGCTTTTATGAGATACATTAGCAAGTTAGGTTACTAAAAGAAATGCTTATAAAAATGAGACAATTAACTTAAATTTCATTAGATAAAAAGGTCAACAAATAAACAATACATGTGAAAATTAGATAAGAGGATAAACATACTTACCTTTGTCGACAATAATGAAAAATACATGTTTTTTTAATATTAAAAAGCAACAAAAATTAGGGTGTTGTCCCTTATACAACCACTTTAGAAGATTTATAGAGAAAGAGCATTAGGAGCATGTTAACAACATATTGACAACACACCAAAAATATCAAAAACTAGTCAGAGTATAATGATTAGTTCTCAAAATATTAACCATGCTAACATATCTACTACCAGTCATTCTATAGGATCTAACATAATTGACTATAGTACTACTGTCCTAATATAGGGTCATCCTAACCAAAATCATAAAGCTTGTAATAGTCTTAAACAATATCATAAGAGCTATAAAACTAAAACATAAGGCCCCAATGACCAATAACAGTATCGAACCAAAAAACAAATAGGACACCAAAAATAGCCAAATCATTTAATTTTGCACCCAGATTGGAGAAGCCCATTAGCACAATCCTTAGCTAGAAACTTGAAAAGCTCTTTATAATTTCCTTCCTTGTCAGCATCTAGGCCCAACATCTTTTTCCAGGCAGATGGTTGTGGCTGAACTATGCATCACCCGTAAACTGAATCTAGAAATGCTACTGATCTTTTCTCTAGCTCCTCGACTTTGGCCTTTAACTTTTCAAAATCCTCAGTTAGCATCTTGTAGTTGTTATAGGTCCAAAGTTGAGTATCTTTACAAGTCCCAATACCATCATCTTCTTCCTCCAACATCATATCTGTAGTCAAGTCAATAGGTCTAGACCTTAGACAATCAAAGACATGGGTGGAAGAGTTAGCAATCTTAGAGCCCCCAATCTCCACTTCACCACCCTTGCTCATCTCCTCGTTCTGGCTCTTGTGTTCATTATCATCACTCTCCTGGACCACCAATATCACTTGAGTCTAAATATGCAACCTCTTTGTATTTACTCTTGTTAATAGAGCAATTAGCAATCCTATATGAGTGACTAGAGGTACTCGCTTCCTTTGTGGCTTGTTCTTTAAACCCCACCTCATGAACAATAAATTTGGCTTTTTTCACCCTAGATTTGCCTTTTTTCTTAGAAAGGCCCTTTCTTTTCTTATACTTTGAGTCCTTAACAATTATATGAGTAGGGGTTTTCTAGTTGGCTTGGTGAGAAGCAATTTTCAAACTAGGGTTCCTTAGACATTTCTTCTTATTGGGGCTATGCATGTCAAGGATTCTAGCAGGAGGGGTTTGAGATTGGGGGGCTTCATGAATCACAATTTTCCTTGGGGTACAAAGAGAAAGGTGGAAATGGTATAGACAAAAGATAAGCCCCTAGTAGAGTAGAATTAGTTTCTTGCCCTGATTCCTAGCATTTCTAAACACTTCTTTCACATAGTTCTCCATCGAATGCATTAGGAAGAAAGGAAAATAAATAATAATTCTCTTACAAAAATGATTTAGGATATGCATATGATAGTAATAATCCACCTTGAATCTACCCTCGAGAGTGAGTATTTCATGACCATCAAACATACCTAGTCCCAAGGTTTTGACAACTTGGCCCTTTTGTATCCACCATGTAGTTTCACCAAGCTCTCATCTTCACAAAAGAATTGATTTAAGTGTTTAGTATCAAAAATCCTATTTAATTTCTTCCATTTCCTACAAGTTGTAGGGAGTCTAGTGGTCTTCGCAATAACATTCTCATTAACTTCAAAGGATATGTTTCCCACAGTAACTCTTCTTTCCAACAAGGACAAAGAAAATTGAGACAACAAATTTTTATCATAGCCATTCATATTCTCAATGTATTGAGACACTCCTCTCTCCCTACAAACGTGGAAAACTATAGTGTCATTTTTTTAACTCATCATGCTTATTGGGTTTGATTCTCACTCTATCCCCACCCATGACAAACAACCTAGTCATAGTAACTCCAATACTACAAATACTAGCATAACCCACATCAACGTGAAAGATAAAATAATCCCTTAAAATTCTTGTCTGAAAGTAGAAAAAAAAAATTACACTCCCCAATAAAACTCATAACTAGTTAAGACTTCTCCCTCATTCTTCCACCCTTCACTTGAATGAATAAAAATGCCTTTGTGAATTAAAAAATCTTTCCCCTCATAAATGTTGAAAACCATAAGTCTAGTAATCTCGAGAAGGTGATGCCAAAAATTATTCCCGTGTACTTTTCCTTGATCACATGGCCACAGTCCCAGTTGTGTAACATGTCATCAAAGTGTCTATCCACATGGAACACAAGTTTGAAAATCAGAAACAATGTGAGCACCAAGACAATACTACCCACCATTGGCCTTTCAAACATTTATCCACTCCTAACCTTATAATTTATATTATAAGCAATAAACCAAAAAGGCCATAAACATAAGGTGGCTTCCATAACACAACTTAATGTTTTTTATCTTCCACAATGATGAGCTTCACAATGGGAGGAAGAACCCCTAGGTCTTTCCAACATCTAAGACTAGTAATTTGAAGGCCAAAAGCCACTAAGGCATCAACAACACCATTTCCTTCTCTGTAGGTATGGAAAATATTAAAACAATCTAAACCAAGATACAACCTCTTGATATCACATATCACACTAACAAAAGTCCAATTAATTTTGGCCTGGCCCTGAGGGTCATTTATAACCAATTTGGAGTCCCACTCAATAATTAAAGCCTTAATACCAATGGACAGAAAACTTAATGCACTAGAATAATGCCATGCTCTCAACTTGGTTATTGGTCAAACCCTCCAAGTGACCAGAGTAGGCTACCACCAGATCTTCTAAGGGGGTACAAATGACCCCCCCCCCCCCCCCCCCCCCTCCTCCATAGCTAACCCATTTCTAGCTGAGCCATCAAAGTTTAGCTTGCTCCATCTCACATCTGGAGGTTTCCACGTAGTATTTTTTCTAATGATCCTTTTCAAATTATCAAAAAATTGCATACCCCTTAGGTGAATCCCAAGTTTTAGCCATGTTGTGATCCAAGGGAGAAGTTTGGGAACTAGGTTTGGTGAAATTAATAAAAAATATATTATTAGATAAGACTTGAAAGAAGGATTTGAACACCACTTCTATAGGAACCTCAGCTTCCCTAAAAACTATATCGTTTCTTTCTTTCCAAAGGATTCAAAAAACATGAGGGGGGGGGGGGGGGGTAAGTCTCCATAGCTTTCTGACATAAGGGCTAGTAGTAGGTCCCTTCCATTCTTCAAGAAACTAATCCAACCAATAGTTGAAAACCCAATTGAGGTCCAACTTTTTCAACATCAGCTACCATAATTCCATGGAAAATTGACAATGCATTAAAAGATGGAGAGTGGCCTCCTTCTCTTGTTTACAAAGATACATCTGTTGGGGAGTTGAAAACCATTTTGATGAGATTATCCTATGTTAAAATTCTTCTATGAAGAGCTATCTAGTAGAAAAAGTTAACCTTGGGGATTAAGCAAGGATTCAAAATAGTCCCCCAACTATTAGAAGAGAGTTCTAGCTTAGAAAAAAGATTGTAAGCTAATTTCACTGTAAAGTTACCTTTAATATCCATCTTCAATATAAATTTGTCTTCCCTAGGGAAGAGAGGAATTCTAATCCTATTGATAATCCTCATTAGCTCACCATCTGTGTAAATCAAGTGTGGGTGATCCCTACAACATTGTGCAATGTAGATCCACTTTCTATCTGGGAAGATATGAGCAAAGACTCTAGTGCCAATAATTTTTCTTTTATATCTATTATCCCCCTTAGGATCAAATTGCAATCCAATTTGACTTCTCCAACCCAAACATCTTCCTCGAATCTGATACATCTTACTTCAATGAGATACCACTTTAATCACATTTGGATATTATTTATGCACTTCAAGATATTGTTCCAAATTTTAGATCCCACGAGGATGCCTAGGGTGCTAAGAACTTTGTGGAAGCTCTCATAGTTAACTAGGTATTTTTCTTTCATAATATTACTTAATTCATTTTTATCCATGGTCATCTTCCGGCCCAACATGAGCTTTATTAAGGCCAACAATTCTTCTGATCCCCAAACCTCCAATATATCTAGGCATACAAACTATATCCCAGTTAATGAGAGATAATATTTTTTTCTCCTCTGTACCTATCTAGAGAAATGAACATTTAAGTCTTTCTAATTTCTCTACCATGGATCTAGAAATTTTTAAAATGGAAATAAAATAAATAGGGATACCTTGAAGGGAGGCCTTGAGTAATTGAAGTTTCCTTGCACTAATTAGGATCTTGCCTTCAATCCTACCAACTTCTTATGCATTCTTCCAAGAATAGTATTCCAATAGGTTAGGGTGACCTCACATTGAGGGGGAGCCCTAGGTAGGTACCTGGTAGAGAAACACTTTGATAGATCAGGATATTTTTAACTCTTATCTACAAATCCTCTTTGGTATTGAAGAAATAATTGATGCTCTTATAATAGTTAATATATTGGCATGCAACACTTGCATGAATAGTAATAAATGTATTCCATTCCATTCCCTAGCCTCCACAATAGAGTATTTCACAAATAGAATTGTGTCATCTAAAAACTGTTGGAGAGTAGAGGGGGGAGGGTGGAAGAAACTTTAACCCCTTGGACTCTTCCCTCATGTACCATCTTAAGGAGATTCCTTGCAATTACCTCAATAATTATATTGTAAAAACATTGGGAGAGAGGGTCCCCTTGACTAATCCCTTTCTTAACAACAAAAATATCCCAGGGTCCATTGCTAAGGACAAAAAATTTGACAGTACCAACACCCACCCTAATCAAGTTGATGAAACTTTCATTGAACCCCATTCTAGAAATAACTTTAAAAATAAAATATCATTTGAATCTATCATAGGCTTTTGAAATATCCAATTTAAGAACCATATCTAGCTCACGACACATTTCCATAAAGTGAACTATTTCATGAGTAGAGATGTTAGCATCCAAAAAATTTCTTCATGGGAAAAATCTCTTCTAACAACTCCCAATTGCCTCATAAAGGAAAGGATTAATTATATTGAGAAAAACATTAGAGAATATTTTATAAAGAGTTTTGTAGGGGCTAATTGGCCTAAAACCAGTCAATTTCTTGGGCTCATGAGTCTTAATAACCAAAGAAATAAAAGTATTGCTAATATTCTTAAGAAAATTACTTGTCCTTAAGAAGTCCTTAGTAGCCAAAGTGATTTCATGACTAACAATATCCTAGAACCTCTGGAAGATGGTCAGGAGAACCCATTCAATCCTCACACCTTAAATACACCCATTGAGAAGAACATAGACCTAAATTACTCCTCAATGATCTATGCTAGAATTTTCTCATTGTCCTCAGGGCTAATAGTTATAGGAAGAGAGTCCAACAATTGGTCCTCCCACCCATCCAAACAAGGGGGTCAGGATTACAAAAAGTTTGTCTGAAGTAGTCCGCCACTAATTCTCCCATTTTCACATCATCATAGATTTCATGATTTCGATAATTCAATAAGCATTGTATTGTATTTATATTTATGTGCCTACTAGATGATTTATGAAAAAAGGTAGTGTTCCTATCTCCCTCCTTCAATCACTACACTCTTGACCTTTTCTTCTAATATATTCCCCCCCTTTCTAGATTTTCCTTCCATTTCTTTTTTCTAGTTTTCCTCCTCCAGATGAAGAGATTGAGAATGATCACCCTAGGGCATCTCTCGTTGTAAAGCTTCCAATTTGGTATAGATTTCCTTTCTATGTTTAAAGATGTCACCAAACATTGATTTTTTCCAATCTCTCACATTTTTCCTGATAATTTCAAGTTTTTGGGAGACTCTAAAAATTAATGTACCTTAGATGGGTGCACTCCACCAATTTTGGATGTGATTAAAAAAGTATGGGTGGGAATCCCACATAATCTCATATCTAAAATGAAGTGGGCCAGAAGGAGGCTTATCAATCCAAAGAAAAAGAAAGAAGATTATGGTTTGAAAACATCCTAGGAAGAGGCTTCAAGGTGGTATTGTATCCTAAATACCAATTGGACAAGACCAACACTCTATCAAGATTGAATTAAATTAGGTTACTCCCCTTCTTATTAGTAGACTAGGTAAAGGATTGGTCCTATAGATCAATATCATATAACCCCATTCTGTTTATGGACTTAGATAAATCTTCCACACTTGCAGAGTAATCACTAGTCCCCCAAGGATTTTTAGAAGGGAAGAGGGGTGAGTTTAAGTCTCCTAATACAAAGTTATTTTTAGATCATCAATAATAAATAAATAGATCTCATTTTAGACTTCCTTCCTACTATATCTAATATTGGGAGCATACAAATTAACCATTTTACAAGTCAAACTACCTATGGAGAAACAAACCACTAAGAAGTTTGAGGAGAAGGAAATAATTTCCCCTATGATTATGCATGGGTTCCACATGGTGACTACTCCTCCAAAGGCCCCACTAGCATCACTAACTAGATAAGAGGATCCCAGTCATATTTTATCAAGAATAGGAGAGAAAATTTGAACATTCATTTTAACTTACTGAAGAAGGACAATGCATGCCTTTACATTCTTAATGTAGTCCTTAACCACATACTATTTTTTGGGGCTGTTGATGCCCCTCATATTCTATGAAATTAATTTGATTTATTATGTTTTAGGTTGATATCTAGGGTTTTTTCCTCCCATTAGAAATATCCCTTGTGATGTCCTTATGTCTTAAGACTCTTTTTGAGGGTCGGTCATCTTTATTTTCTAATGGCACATCACCTTTTTGAGATCTTCTTTTCTTCTTCCAGACCATCCATTCTTCCTCTATAGTACATAATGCGGTAGCCTCAGAGGAGAAAACTATATTTTCTATCACGAGGGTCCACTGCTTCTCCTACATGGGCTCCTTGTCCTCTTCCTACTTTCTCTCTTTCGGGGTCTTTAATCTTGTTAAACTTAGGTCATCCAATTTAGTGTTATTCTCCATAACACTAATCATCTATGAATTGATACCATTCAATTTTAGGGGAGGAGGGGTTACCTCCACTAACCTTGTTGGGACTTTAGCAATAATTAATTCAGAGGCCAGGGTGAATTCTTTCCCAACAAAATCACTTTTGGAGAAGAGGTGATTTCCCCCTCCTCTGACACACCATTGTGTGAACCATACTGCACAAGAGTGGGAAACACCTCATTACCAGCACATTCTATCATCTTCATCGAAGATCCATTAGGGGAGTTCATTAACTTCAATAACTCATTTGTGAAGGGGTATTTACCCATCCCAAAGGGCTCTCCCTTTTGTCTTTCAACACATGGGGGAGTAGATAATTTCCCCTTCTACTAAGGATCCTTGACTAGAGAAACTCTATAGTTAGCTATAACATGACTTTGTTTGGAGCACTTTTGATAGTAGATTACATTCTCATAGACCAAAGCTTAAGTTTGTTTTCCATGTTTAGAGTAAAAAGTAATAAAATTGGGAAGAGTATTATTAATTGCAATATTTATACAAAATCTTGTAAAAACTAACCTGGACTTTGCTTGGGTAACCACATCAGATGTAGCATATCGTCTGACCAAATTTAAAATCCATTTGAATATCTTCTCATCCTAAAACTCCAGTGGGAGTCTAGGGAGCCTAACCCATACTAAAACCATCTTTTGTAGATCCTTTTCTATGTTTAAACCTAGTTTCTACCTGCAAAGTGTTAGAGTATGTTTTCCATAGGCCCAAGAACCAGCCAAGATCTTGACCATATCTTCCTCTCCAATGAATTTTAAAATGAATAGTCTACCTGGCATTATACTAGTCACCATACTACCCTTGAAGCTCCAAAGGGCCTCTACCCACTACTTAACCATATCAATGATTGACCTGAATGAATGGAATCTCACAAAAAGAGTAAAAATCATGGATGAAACAATATGATCCACAACCGCGTATGGAAGATGAATTTCAGTTCCTTTATCTATTCTTATAAACTCTAGTATGGGTTTGATAGCTTCTTGTCCTATGGACCCAAAAACTAGGGCACCTTTATAGTTGGTCAAGGTGGAATCCTTATTAATAGTACCATCATTATTCTAACCTTGTTTAGGAGTCTTAGAGGTAACATTAATAACAATACCATTATCACCTCAAGTAGGCTTAATAGAGACCACATGGGGACCGTACATCTCACAATCAATTTGTGGGGCAGAAGTTGGGGCATCCAAAGACTGGTTCTCTAAGGAGGCAACAAAATATTTGTTAAGGGGGTCCCCATGAGAAGGGAAAAAATCTCCTCCATGGTCAATGTCCATGTGTAGGGAGGTGATAATTTAAAATGTGAAACACAAGGGGAAGGAAGTTGTGGAGCATTACATGAAAAATAAATGTTGATATCATGTAGATAGGTAAATAAATAAACAAAAAATACCATAATTAGATAAGAGGATAGGTGCATGTGGCTTTGTGAATAATAGTTAAGAATAAATTTTATTTCATGTAGATAGGTCAATAAATGAACAAGAAGTGTGATTATTAGATAAGAGGAAAGGTTTGTTGAACAGGACGAATAACTGAGAGTGGGGGGAGGGTGAATTGGTTATTCCCACACACTTTACATAACTTTTTCTCTATAAAAAAATCTATTAAAAAACAACAATAACAACTTATTTATCAATTAAGTACTTAAAACACTCACATAAAAAGTAAACATGTAAACACAAGAACATTGACATAGAGAACACCAATATTTATGTGGAAAACCCAAACTGGAAAAAACCATGGAGAAGCTAATTTAGGAGTCTTAGAGGTAACATTAATAGCAGTACCATTATCACCTCAAGCAAGCTTAATAGAGACCACATGGGGACCATACATCTCACAATCAATTTGTGGGGTAGAAGTTGGGGCATCCAAAGACTAGTTCTCCAAGGAGGCAACAAAATATTTGTTGAGGGGGTCCCCATGAGAAGGGAAAAAATCTCCTCCATGGTCAATGTCCATGTGTAGGGAGGCAATAATTTAAAATGTGAAACACAAGGGGAAGGAAGTTGTGGAGCATTACATGAAAAATAAATGTTGATATCATGTAGATAGGTAAATAAATAAACAAAAAATACCATAATTAGATAAGAGGATAGGTGCATGTGGCTTTGTGAATAATAGTTAAGAATAAATTTTATTTCATGTAGATAGGTCAATAAATGAACAATAAGTGATTATTAGATAAGAGGAAAGGTTTGTTGAACAGGACGAATAACTAAGAGCGGGGGGAGGGTGAATTGGTTATTCCCACACACTTTACATAACTTTTTCTCTATAAAAAAATCTATTAAAAAACAACAATAACAACTTATTTATCAATTAAGTACTTAAAACACTCACATAAAAAGTAAACATGTAAACACAAGAACATTGACATAGAGAACACCAATATTTATGTGGAAAACCCAAATAGGAAAAAACCATGGAGAAGCTAATTCTCATGAAATGAAAAACACCTGCTAAGGTGACACCAATTAAGGTGATTTGTACAAAGGATCATTACCATTTTTTCTCACTGCCAGTGAGGATAGCCACCCTTAAATATGAAAAGGTTCACTACCAATATTAAAAGGCTCACTGCCAAAGTAGTTGAAATAAAATTGAATCCACCACTGAGATCACTATCACCAATACTTTGCCACACATGTGATCAACAACACATAGATCTCTAGAAATAGATTTGCAATCACTTCACATGCAAGAAAAACATAAGGAATATCAACAATAGAAATCATTTCTCTTATTACACTGCTTGATGCCATCAACCATGTTGGCAAAGAACATTTTGAAATAGGTTGCACTGAGACACTCCCATGGTGGTAAGGAATTAAATGTGGACCACCTCAACCAATACAACTTTCCTCACACATGACAATACACAACACCATCCCCAAAGCCTTTGGTTCCAATGGATATGAAGAACACATTACGTAACAATAATAGGGACTGAAATATAAATGGATAAGCTCTATAAAGGATCAAACCAAAACAAATGACCCACCATATGTTGCACACAATGTAAAACCAAAACCAAAAAGAATAAGGATAAACATCTGAGGTTCATCTTTCGGTGAACACTTCTACCAAGACACACAAACTATCAGTACAACTATGAATATTGCCAAGCTTATCAGTACACATCAACCGATACAACAAAAACATGAAAATGAATAGGATATATTGACATTAATTGTAAGATATAAAAATATATTAATGATATATTTTTATATCTATGTGTGGGATGTGTTGTATGTGTGTTTTTTAGGAATGGAAAATTTTGTGGAAATACAAAACTTAATAAAACATAAATACTTATCTTGAAAAGGAGTAGATTTGGAAATCACTATTTTCTAGCATATGTACTCAGTTTCAGGAAATTCTGCAATTGGATCTGGCCTGGAAACACAAAAATAGAGAAAACCCATAAACCTTATGCTTTTATGAGAAAGGTCAACCTTGACCCAAAACAGGGGAAAGATCTTACCCTAGGGCACAATCTTACCCCTTTATGTCGACCTTGACCTGCACTGTTCCGATAGAAAATCTATTTGTGGATCCTGAAAGTTCACCAAAAAGGGTATTCAGATCCACATTGTAATTCATTGTTCCACACCTATACCTGCAAGAAAAATGGTTTTTTTATTTGGATGAGAGGTTTGCCTTGGTCAAACCCCAATTTGGAATCAACCTTAAAAATGGAATTGAAATAGAGAATGCTAGCAAGTAGTAGAAGTAGATCTAACAACGAAGCTATAATATTCAATAGATATGCAATTGTATTTGGCATGTAAACAAGTATGTTGATATGAAAGCTTAGACTCAACACTAACAAATGTAAATCAAAACCTCCATGATTGTATGCTTGGAATCCACCTTGAAGGGAGAATGAATGGATCTTGAAGATGAACAAAGGATCTTGATGGAAGATCACACCACCATGATGGATAGATCTAGGGTTTAAATGATGAATCTTGAATGCTTGAACCAAATCCCTCCAAAGGCTTGAATGATTGAATCCTTGATATTCAATGGAGAACTTGAATAATGCTTGAATGTGGATGTCTCCTTGAGAATTCTTTGTGAATAATGGATGTATTCCACACTTGATTGATTAAGATGAAAGATAGATTGAAATGAGAGAGGAAGGCTTCCTTTTATACAAGTTAGGGCACAAACTTCTAGAGAGGCCTACATAGGAGAATTAAATTCCAATTTAAGCCTTTACTCTTGGAAGTGGACCCAATTTAAATATCATTTAAGATTTTACTATTTTGAAGTTCAAAACAGTCGACCCAGAATCGGGAAATAAAACTTTCTGAAACCCGACATCCAAAAACTTCTAGATTTTGAAATCTAGACCTAGGTAAGGGTTGAGATCGACCTTGACCTTGAGGTCAAGAATCTCAGGGTTTCAGGTCATGATGCTAGAAACAAGCTAGAAAGAGGTGGAAAGAGGGGCAAAACAGGGGAAAAAACAAGATCTAAGCTAGAGATCCCATCAAAGCGTCTGACATGACCCCAAACCACCTACTCGGAGGGCTAAACCAATCCTAAATAGAAGTGCTTCCATCTTCCGATGATACATTAATCAAAACCATTAATGAAAAAAACATAAATAGAATCAACTTCACATACTAACAATATCCCCTTTTGTCATTGATGGAAACATTCATCAATAACAAAGAAAATAGTTTCAAATCATATCATCAACAAAGTTCACAACTCTCCAACTTTCTCTAACTTTCTCCCCCTTTGAAAAAAATGAAAAAGGGCCAAACTCACCCTTTAAAACTCACTCTTCTCCCCCTAAGAGGAAGCCACCAAGAACTGATCCAAAAAAGAATAATTATGCAACAGGCTAGATCAATGCACACACTGGTGCATTTAGGAAATACTAGGAAGGGGTAGAATGCCCAACTTCATCCTCATATACTCAAAAGTATCCTTGCACAAAGGTTTTATTAATATGTCTTCTATTTTCTCTTTTGCAGGTACGTAATCAAGCTTCACTTCTCCATCCAACACCTTCTCTCTGATAAAATGATACTTGATAGATATATGTGTTGTTCTACAATATTGGATGATAT
The DNA here is from genome assembly GCA_027943335.1 of Chamaecyparis obtusa. Lineage (NCBI taxonomy): Eukaryota > Viridiplantae > Streptophyta > Pinopsida > Cupressales > Cupressaceae > Chamaecyparis > Chamaecyparis obtusa. Next base: position 23,904 of record BSBK01013245.1, read on the forward strand.
TCTTGGACCTACTTATAACACTGGTATTATCACACATGATCAAAATTGGCTCTTCAAAAGTAATTCCTATATCCTTTAAAGTTTGTTTCATTCATAATACCTAAGTAAAACATGAGGATGTTGCAATGTACTCAGATTCAACAGTTGATAAAGTTATAAGATCTTTCTTCTTACTTGACCAAGAAACTACCCAGGAGCCAAGAAAGTAATCTCCACCACTAGTACTCATGTGATTATCCAAAAATCCTTCCCAATCTACATCGATATAAAATGTCAGTGTGAAATATGGAATTTTGGATACCACAAACCAAACTCTTCTATTTCTTTCAAATATCTAAATATCCTTTTCACCTCCATAACATGTGATTCTTTTGAATCTTGTTGGAATTTGACTACCAAGCATACTACATACATGATATATGGTCCAGTAGCAGTTAGGTACAAAAAACCACCAATCATTGATATTTACTTACTTGCATATGCTTTCGATGACTCATCTTCCTTAGTTAACTTACAACCGGTAATAATTGGAGTACATACTAGTTTGGAATTTTCTCATCCAAGTTTCTTCAGTAATTCCTTGGCGTACTTGGAATGAGAAATGAAAATTCCTTTGCTGTTCTAGTTTACTTGTAATCCAAAAAAAAATTCAACTCTCTTATCATGGACATATCAAATTCTTTCTGCATCTCCTCTACAAATATTTTGTACAAATCATCCTCACCTCCAAAAATAATATCATCCACATACACCACAACAATCAAGATCTAATCTAAATGTTTCTTGTAATATAGATTTCTATTTGCAGAACCTTTCTGAAACTTTTGTCCAATCAAATATCTATCTAATATGCTATACTAGGCTATTGTTGCCTGCTTCAAACCATACAATTCCTTCTTCAATTTGCATACTAATTTTGTCTCTTCTTCTGATATGAAGCCTTCTATTTACTCAATGTAAAACTCTTTCTTCAACTCTCCATTTAAAAATGTTGACTTCATGTCCATCTAGTAAACTTTAAAATATTTAAATGCTTCAAATGCCAAAAATACTCTAAGAGCCTCCATCCAAGAAACAAGAGAATAAGTCTCCTCAAAGTCAATTCCTTCAATCTAAGTATAAGCTTTTCAAACTAGCCTTTCCTTGTTTCTTATCACTTTATCATTCTCATCCAACTTGTTTCAATACACCCACTTTGTACCAATCATATTCTTGTTTATCAGTCTAGGCACAAGTTCATCCTTCATTGCATTTACCCAATTTGGATCATTACATGCTTCTTCCATAGATTCAGGTTGAACTTCTAAAAGTAGACACAAAAAAACATGATCTTGTGTTACTCTACTTTTGGTAACAACTCCTCTATTCTTATCACCAATAATATTATTCTTAGAATTATTTCTTTTTACATACCTAGTTTTCTTAGTTTTAGATGTTGTTGTCGACTGAGTCTCCTCTTCTTCTTTCTTACTACCCTTTCCTTTATCTTATGTATCGGATTCATAATCAATATGTCTCTCAAGAGCCTTTTGAAAGTCTTTATCAACCTTCACATTCACACTCTCCAAAATTTTGTTTAGCCTTTTTTTGTAACACCAGTAAGCCTTGGTTTTTGTAGAGTATCCCAAAAATATACCTTCATCTACTCTACTATCAAATTTTATGAGATTGTCTTCATCTTTTTGAATGCAACATTTTCTTCCAAATTTTTTTAAGTACTTAATTGTACGTAATCTCCCATGCCATATATCATATGATGCATTTCCATATTTCTTCCAGTACATAACTCTATTCAAATTATACACAATAATATGTACTACTTCTCTCTAGTAGATTTTTGGTAAACTTGCTTCCTTCAACATGGTTCTCACTGCCTCCTAAATTGTTTGGTTCATCCTTTCCACTACACCATTCTATTGTGGTGTTCTAGTTTCTGAAAATTATCTCTTAATGCCATGTTTTTCATAGTAACTTTCAAACACATCAGAAGTAAACTCTCCTCCTTTGTCAAATCTTAACCATTCAATCCTTTTACCACATTCATTTTCAACTCTAGCCTTGAATATTTTAAAGTTCTCAAATGCTTCTTATTTTTCTCAATGAGATGCAACACAAGTCAATCTTTAATAGTCATCAATGAAAAGTATAAAGTATCTCTCACCTTGAAAACTTCTTATTCTTTTAGGAAGACAAATTTTGGTGTGCACTAACTCTAGTAAACTAGTAGATGAATAGTATTTTTCTTTGAATGATTCTCTTCTATTTTTTCCTTCTTGACATCCTTTACAAATCACATTATCTATCTTGTACAATCTAGGTAAATCTCCCAATACTAAAGATGAACTTATTCTTACCAAATTATCAAAGTTGATGTGACAAATCCTTTGGTGCCAAAGCCAACTTTCATCGGTCTATGATAGAAAGAAACATCCTTCTAAAGCACCTTCAAGCTGGTACACATTCCTTCTTTTCTTTTTTCCAACTTAAATCACATCTCAAGATCTCTTCTAAATCTCACATCCTTCATTCTTGAAAATAACATCATGACTATTCTCACACATCTATCCAACACTCAATAGATCATAATATAAAGCCTTCACATAATAAACAACCAAAATCAAATAACCTTTCATCTTATCTTTCTATGAACTATAGTCTAATCCATCAAACATGAGAATGTTCAATTTAGGTGCCAGCAGATCTGGCTCAAGCAGTTTCTTCATTGAGGAACTAATCTCTAATGCTATTTTTTGAATAAGCTGAATAGCTGAGAGGAGGTGAATCAATTATTCCAACACACTTTACAAAACTTTTTCTTTGTCGAAAAACTATTAAACAACAAAAATAAAAACTTATGATTTATCTATTAAGCACATAAAACATCCACATAAAAATTAAACATGTAAACACAAGAACACCGACAAAGAGAACACCTAGATTTACATGAAAACCCAAAATTGGGAAAAAACACGGAGAAGCTAATTCTCATGAAATGAAAAACACCTATTAAGGTGATACTGGTTAAGGTGATTTAAAAAGGCTCTCTACCAATTGTGCTCACTATAGGTAAGGCTCACTTCCAGTCAGGCTAACTACCCTTAAATATGAAAAGGCTTACTGCCAATACAAAAAGGCTCACTACCAAAGTATTTTAAATAAAATTGAATCCACCACTGAGATCATTGTCACCATTACTCTACCACACATGCGATAAAAAACACATAAATATCTAGAAACATATTCACAATCACTTTGTAAACAAGAAAAACATAAGCCACATGAACAATAAAAATCATTTCTCTTTTTATATTGCTTGATGCCATCAACCATGACGGCCAAGAACATTTTGAAAGAGGATGCACCAAGACATTCCCATGGTGGTAAGGAATGAAATGTGGACCACCTTGACCAATACAACTTGCCTCATACATGCCAACACGCAACACCATCTCCAAAGCCATCAGTTCCAATGTATATGAAGAACACATTACATAACAACAATTGGGACCAAAACAAAAATGAACACGCTCCAGAAATGATCAGCCCTAAACAACTGATCCACCATATGTTTCACACAATGTAGAACCAACACTAAAAAGAATAAGGATAACATATGAGGCTCATCTTTCGATGAACACTTCTACCAAGACACACAAGCTATCGGTACAACTAACGATACCGACAAGCTTATTGGTACACATCAACCAATAAAACCAAAACATGAAATGCATAGGATATGTTAACATCAATGAAAACAACATGAATAGCATCAACTTCACATTCTAACAAGGTGCACTTAGTTTTGTGAACAATAATACTCTGAATAAATTTTGATGTCATAGAGATAGATCAATAAATGAACACGAAATGTGATGATTATATAAGAGGATAGATGAACTTAGTTTTGTGAAAAAAAATGAAAAATAAATGTTGATTTCATGTAGATAGGTCAATTAATGAATAAAAAATGTTATGATTAGATAATAAGATATGCACACTTACTTTGTGAATGATGATGAAGAATAAATGTCATAGAACCTACATGCTAGCTAAAAAAATAACTTTCTCTTTGTCTAATGAATATTTTGGGTTTTGTGTAGTCCTAGACACCCTTTTTGAGTTGAATTTGAGCACTATGGGAATGTTGCGATGTATGGGAATAATATGTGGCATGTGGGAAGGATTTGGTGGAAATTTACAACAATGATTCCTTTGTTATCCCTTTGTATTTCATTATATCAAGTTATTGTTAAGAAAAACCTTAGAATAAATTTTCATGTTGGTACAATCAAGTCATCCTAGGTTTATGTTCACTTACTTTGTGAATGATGATGAGGAATAAATGTTGATGTCAAGTAGAACCTACATGCTAGCTTAAAAAAATAGTGCTCATCATCTAATAAATATTTTAGGTTTTTTGTAGTCCTATACACATCCGTTGAGTTGAAATTGAGCACCATGAGAATGTTGTGATGTATGGGAATAATATGTGGCATGTGGGAATGATTCAACATAAAGTTACAACAATGATTCCTTTTTCATCCCTATGTATTTCATCATATCAAGTCAATGTTAATAAACACCTTAGAAGATATTTTCATCTTGGTACAATCAAGTTATCCTAGGGTAAATCTCTATTTAGACTCACTTTATGACATTGAGCAAATGATGAAGGAAAAATTTACCAGTGTCCATATGGCTTGTAATCTTTATATAAAATAGCTCTTTACCCTTATAAAATGAAATGTGATCTAATTCTTTTCTTGTAATATATTCTCAATGATCTCTTACATGTATTTTTCAAATAAATTAATTACATGAATGAGTGTCTTTTAATACCAAGGCATATTGTTAACTCATATAAACATGTTTGAGGTTGGCTCAAAATAGCTAGTGAAAGGAATGAGAACTTTAGAATTTGAATTTTATAAATGAAATTTGAGCTCATTGAGCTAAGTATCTTTTTTTTTGGAAATTAATCCCCAAATGAGTTGTGATCCCCATAATGGAGTGATATAATTGAGTACTTGAGTCATTGAAGAGTTAATAGTAAAAGATATCTCTGCAGTTATATATTCTAGTCATGTATATCTAGTGGTAATGCTTGTGTAAAGTTAATGTTAAGTCATTTATTATAATTTACTATTCTCAAAATATTCTCTTCAAATGTGGAGTGTGTTTTGCATGATACCATGGTTTTGGTAATCTATTGTTTTGGGAAACTATTACTGAGTTTTTCCTCTCTTATTGTGATGGATATTGGAGCCACAAGGTAGTAGTTTCATCAATTTATTATAAGTATAGAAGTTTTGCTAGAGTGTCATTGAATTAAAGAGAGAAGTGTGTTATTTATGTAATATAATATCACAAGAAAAATATATACTTGAACATCTCTTTGATAGTGTATCTTTCTTATTAAGGTTTCTCCGCATCCATTTAGTGTCATATTAATTTATTATATTTTTATAATTTTATATGATATTTCTTTCATTTACATATTGGTTTATATACAAACATTTAATTTGCACATTAAGTTTAGCATTATTAGTATGCCCACTAAGTTTGGCATTATTGTTACAATATTTCAAATTTTTTTTCAATCGGCATTATCATATTCTTTCAAGAGAATAAGAAAGAATCATCAATAAAGAGGTCGTAAACAATATGTTTGTAGGTATTGGAGAGGACAATATATTTGACATGCTTCTAAGAAAATAGATTTGTAAGAAAGTAAACAAAACCTTTTACAACTAGCACATTAAGAGTAGAGACTAATGGAGAATCTTGTCCAATAGATTTGAAATTTCCAAATGAGTAGGATGATCCACTATTACTGGCTAGGAAAGTGGAGACATTAACTTAAAAAATTAAGAAAATGAAGGAACCTAGAACCAAACCCCAATGCCTAAATTATGACAAGAATGATGATCATCCACTATAGTCATAGGCTTTAGTGATTGTTTTTATTAAAATGGCTTGCTACTAAGAGTGTGAAATACATTATATATCTTTCTAAATAGCAATAAAAATTATCTAAGATTTATTTACTCCTATAGAGTCCTATTTTCTTCTGATGAATGATAAGATGCAGAAACATCCATGAGAAAAGATCAATAGATCTGACAACAATTTTTAGAATCATTCAATATCATGATCAACACTAGTTGTAAATTTCTTTTGAATCTTGAGTTAAGTATAATTTTTTCTTTGTTTGACATGTTTCTAAGAGAGAGTTAATTATATGATTTCAAATAGACCTTATAAAAAATACTTAGACCAATATTTTTCCAATTTTATGAAACTTAGAGGGAATTCATCACAACGTGAACCTTTTTCATTGTACATAACACATGCCACCTATCGAAGATCAAACTAGGTGAGTAGTTGGTCACACTGATTTATTTCAAAGTGGAAATAAAACAAGGAACCACACTCATACATTTAGTGGGTATTGAGGTTTCAAGATCCATTGATAATGGTGGAAAAGACCTAGAGAATATCAAGAAGTATTGCAACAAGCCATACACCTCTTATGCACTTTATTTTGAATAGAACTTGACAAGAATTATTTAGAAACCTTTGCCTAACCTTAATCCAATGATGGAAAATTTTTATTTGAGGCCTCTAGGTTTTATGATAATCAATAATTTTCTTATGTTGCTAGAGATAAGATACTCTTAGTTGTATAGTAAAAAGAGTGATTATTATTTTTATGTTGGTGAAAGTTTAATGAATCTCTAATGTTGTGACTTCATATGAACAACAATTTAAAAAATGTCAAATAGTGCTCATGAGTGGTAAAAATGTGAGATGCACACTTGATGGTTTAATTTCACTATTGAATCTATCTAAACCCATGGTGTGTTGGAAAGAGTTAATCCTTAATGTATGTTATGTTTTCATTGGTGGAAAATATTATCCTTACTGTTGGCCATGATACAAACAAGTCATTTTACCAGAGGATTTGTTACCTATATTTGTCTAAGTACTGGAAACGGGATAGTGACCAGTCAGATAGATCAGTTTGGTTCAGATATAATTTTGAGTATTAGTGTATATGATTCTAATGTGTAAATGTAGACATACTATTATGTCTAATCCGGTAATCACAAATCCTAAATTTATCAGATGCATGAGATATTCATTGTGGAATATTGGGTTGACAATTTTTGGAAGAAAGAGACAGTTCAGAGAAACTAAATTAGTATACTCAGTAAATCATTTATTTTTATCAGTTTAATGATTTTTGATGATAAAGAAAACATAAGAGGTTACTTGGTTCAGTTAGAAAGTTTTTATTATATGTTTTGATCCTATTTTGGTGTGTATACATCTACATGTTTCATTAATCATTTACAAAGTTTATGTTTTGAGGTTATGATCTTATATTTAAGAGCGAGTTTTGATTGTGAAGTAAAGTGAAGTAATTGATGATAAGATGATGATATTATGAAAAGGTAGTAAGTAGAGACTATGTTGATGTGAAGATCTATGTTCAGAGCTACATTGGAACTATATAGGCATTATTGATGCTACCAGTCAGATCAATATAAGATTATAAGTCAATTTCTTGATTGTGTAATTGGTTGTACAATTGAGTAGTGAGCTTTGGGAAATAAGCCTGGATGCAAGTGCATTCCCCTCTTTTTACTTATGCCTTTAACCATACACTTATTACTATAGTAGTGAGATATTTGTGGGTATCATCCCCACCGGGATTTTTCCCTTACCCAGTTTTTTATTGAAAACAAATGATGGTGTTGTGATGTTTATGTTATGTTTGTTTGGTCTACTTTCATTTACTTTTTGTATTAAGCTATGGTTTTAGTTTAAAAGATTAAAAAATATTGTTGCACCACTTCACCCCTTTTCCCCCCCTCTCGGTGCTCCCTAATCCTAACAATTGGTATAGAGATTAGTTCCTTGGAAGAAGTTTAATAGGTTGAGGAAGATCCTGATGGTAGCACTGAGCAGTATTCAGATTCAGCTTTTAAATTCACTTGAGGACCTAGACAAATCAAATGATCACATTTTTAACTTGGAATAAAAATTGAAAGAAGATAATGGATTCATTGACAAATTAAAATAGCAATTAAGGAAATTCAGAGATAGGAGAAAAGGACTTGTAGACCAGTTATCCGAAAAGGGAACTTACTCTACTTGTAATAGTTACTATGACACGATTGTGAAAGGGAGAAACAACCTAATGAATGAAATGGAATCTATGGAAATTAAGATCACTAAATAAATTGAAGCCAAAAAGACTCTTGAAGAATCCATAAAGGCTAATATTGAGGAATGCTACAAACTGAATAGTGAAGTTGGACAAATGCAAGTTATTCTTTAAGAATCCAAACATAATGAGAAATAATTAGAAATAATCAATGAGGTATTGATATGAGACCTAGCTAATGCTAGATAATTTTAAGAAAGATTCAAATCTAGCTCTGAGAAACTTGATGAACAGATTGCAAGTCAGAGACCTCATCGAGATAAGCATGGCTTAGGTTATGAACAAGGAGAATGTTCCAAATTCACTGAAGTAAAGATAGATCAGACTAAGAAATATATGAAGAAACCTTTGAAGAAAAAAAATGGACAAAAATGCAATGGCAGATGTTTCACATACAACAGGCTTGGACACAGGGAAAACAAATTCCAAAGCAATTCAAATGTTGCACCTTTTTTTGGATATTGATTCACATGGTGAAAATATGGACATAGATCTAAGGAGTGTAGATTCATATCCAAACCCAATACAAATAGAGGTAACCCTATATGCTACAAATGCAACAATTTTGGTCTTATTGCAAGGAATTGAAGATTGAGGACTAAGTATAATAATAAGACATATAAAATAGAATGTTCTTTGTTACAAATGCAATAATTATGGACATATTGCTAATGATTACAGATATAGAGATAATGGAACAAGAATAAATGGTTGAGTTAATAAAAATAGGGCAAATAATAATGATAAAGGAAGGAAAATTGATGTAAGTGATGCTAGAGATAAGATGAAAAAAATTGGATGAAAAAAGAACAAATTGATGCTTCTAGACAGATCACACTAGTTTCTGGTGTGAATCCTTCATAAAAAAACTAATTAGTTTTTAGACCTAATGGGGAAGCATTAGAATAATATCATGAAACCCCTAAAGATGACATCATGAGATGATGTGTTAGCAGATACCGTTGGAGATAGATTCTATATTTCCACATCTAATTGGTTTGTAGGTAGATATATTGAAGTATTGGTGATCGTAGAAGATTTTGAGTTCATTGGTTTCTAATAGCTTTATTGTAACCTATGGTGCAAACGATAATTAACGATCAAAACAGGTAGCTCAATAGGTTAAAAGGAATATTTGAGGATTCATTCTTCACATTATGACTTGAAGTACTTGAGAAGAGTGAATTAACAAGTGATTTGGTAATTGATTTGAGATACTGATAGAATTGGTGAGAAAACCCTAAATGACATGTAAAAGGTATTTATCTCTTCAGAAATCTATCTATTTCATCGGAGAATATAGGTACTCCAAAGATTGTTAATTTTGTTGAGAAGTCAAGTTGTGAATTTAAATTCGATCCATATAATTCCATGGAAGATGATACTGAAGGTGCATTTTCTCATGTTCCTGACAAAGTGTTGCATGTTTGGATGTGTGTGTGTATATTAATTAAAATTTTGAATACATTGGTGATTATGAGATAGTCAATTAGTATGAGTCTTTGTGTTCAGATGGAGTGTCGAAGGATGAGTTCCAAAAGGTTAATTAGATTAACCTAGCTCACTACAAATATGTAGTCACCTTTGATGATCTCAAATGGATAAAGATTATTTTGAGAAGAATTCATGATCAATTATTTTGGTTAGAAGATCAACCAGTAAAGATAACTAAGGAATTAGTTTACAAAGTAAATGGATTCAGTGCTACCAGAGAAATACCAACACTTAAATCATCTAAGAAAAAATTGTTTGAGAAATTGGCTAAATCTTGATGGGATAGAAGAGCTATGATTGTTAATGACATTATTCAACTAGATGTCAAGTTCACATCCATGATATTGTGCTACAAAGTATATCACAATAATAGAGTGAATTCCATATCAACAACCATCATACACATTACTTACCAAATGTTCATGGAAGATGTACAACTTGATATTTGTGAGATCGTGAGGAAGCAACTACTGGAGAACCTTGAGAAGATAAAAAGGGACAAATCACAGATATTCAAGTATGGTTCCCTAATTATACATATATTTTTCTACTTGATGGATTTCTTTCTCGAAGTCATGAATGTATCTTAGTAGAAGGATGTTCCTATGGCATTGTAGATATCTAACATGTACCAGAGTTAGAAGAAAAATGAAAAAAATTCTTTAATCTCGGGACACCTGAAGATTTTTCAAAAGAACATGCATAAAAGAGAAAGAATTCTAAAAATTATAGTGGAGAAGTTTGCAGATTCAGAATGTTTCATGGTTGAGATAGATCAATGTTTCATAGAGGTAGTAGAACCTAGACAATTATGGATTCAACCAATGGGTTGTGAAGTAATACTAGAGTTAGTTGAGAAGTATGTGGAAGAAATGCTCAAAATTCCTATTGATCCAAATGCATAGAGGTTCAAAACCTATATGGAGAAGTATCAAGAGGTTTGGTCACAACTGACACAAAAGGAAAGGAACAAAAAAATCAAGAAAATTATTGATACAACATTAGAAAAGGAAGGAATTACCAAGGAGGAAATGACAGAAATGTGGAGATAATAAGAGAATCAAGTAAAACCAATTAATGTTGAAGAGGAGGAAACTCCACCACCCCTAATTTCTATTCAAATAAGGTCTGGTAGAATATCATCTTCACCTCCTGTAAAGAAGCTAGCTTCTTCACCAAAGGAATCTAGACTGGAAGTAAAGAGGACCCAGTAAGAGCTGGTAAAGATAAAAACAAAGAAAAAGAGTACCGGTTTGGAAAAGAAAAGAGTTAAAGAGAATGATGGTGATTCATCTACTGAATTTGATCATTCAAAGAAGAAAGTGAGGATAAAAGGAGCTAGTATAGCAAAAGTGATACCCATGAGTGTATGAAAAGGTGATAATATTGTAGATAAGATTCTGAATAAAGTGGTTAAGCATGGTATTTTGGTAGAGTTGAAGAAATAATATCTTGTATTTGATAAAGATGAGATAAGAATATTAGAACAAGGTGTTATTACTTACTTGAATAACTTTAGTAGAACACTTGTTGAAATAAAAGATCAAATACCTGATCAATTATATGCAAAACTAAGCGAAAAGAGACTAATAGGTTTAGAAGAAGATAAGAGGATAAGAGAAGCATCTATTACTAAGATTTGTTTGGTAATGAGTTGTGATGAGATGGATAATCTACTTGAAGATGAAAATAGGAGGCTAGATGCAAATAAAAGAATCAACATGTTAATGGACAATAGACTAGATGAAATTATTGCTAAAACATATGACATTATCAATAAGATGTTGAAGGAAGCTAGATTTATTGTGATGAAAAGGAAAGAACCTAGAACTAAGAGGAAAGAAGACAAAGTATTCATTGATGAACAATTTGTCTCTACAATTAAAGAGCCAGATGTATATATTGGTGGTGTACCAGTTACTTTTGACGAACTTGATAAATCTAAGCAGTAAGAAGGAAAATATCCCTAAATAGACCCTACAAATATTATGGCTAGGGAAGATTTGGATGAAATCATGAGAGAAAAGGGATTTTCAGATGATAAACGAGTTGAAATTGAGGCTAAACCAGAAGTGGAGATTGATGAGTGTATGGAAACAAAGGTTGAGGCTACTGGAGCTCAAGAGGATATAACAGATAATGTATCTGATATCCCTAAGGAAGTGGGAGTAGAAGAGAAACCAGATGAAGCAAGGAATGATCAAACTGGTCCTGATGCATTGTTGGTAAGAGATTAAAATAAATCACTTGGTTTGAAAGGACCTATTGATCTTGAGAACATAGAGGAAGATGAAATGATAAATATTGTCATGTTAGCTCAAGAAAAAGCAATTGAGAAATCACTAAGAAAGAAGGAGAAGGAAGGGAAGCTGCTATCTAGGGTAGTTCATATTTTATAAAAAACATTACCAAATGTGTAGATAAGACAAGGTAATGTTGTATCTAATAAATTAGAAGATTTTCTAAATAACTTTAATGCACATTTCAAATCTTTGGAGAAAGTGGTAGAGGATAGAGTGCACAAGGAGTTTGTGAATAAAAGATTTCATCACTTATGTTCACTAATTAGTCAAGGTCAGAAATACTTAAATGATGGAATAATTGAGATAAACAGAGCTATCAAGGAAGGGACTGTATCTTTGTAGTTATGTATAAACCCTTTCTCTTATGTTGCAAACATTGATAAGTTGTTGAAGGAAAATGAGCAATTATTGGCAGATAATGCAAAAGCATTTGATTCATCAAAAGATTTTGCTTCTGATCATATGAAGGAAGTTGTCAAAATTAATGAAAAGATCATTGTTTTGGAAGAAGAGAGGAAAATAATGATAGGGAGATTATCTGACTTGAGGAATCTAGTAGTTCCTAAGTTGGACATTTTACAGAGAAGCTTAGAAGCTATAGAAGGAATAATGAAGGCACCTTCCCCATAGGACATCATACATGTTGAACAATAATATTATCTAATATGTGGGAAGATTGAAATAGTGGATAGTCTAAGGAAGTCTTGGAATGCAAATTGGAGAGCTCTAAAGGACAATTTCTCACACATTTTCAAATTTCTATAAGTCAGCATTTCTAAATTGTACATACTTAAGCGGACTGTATAAGATTTTGTTTAGAGAAAATTTTTGTTTTGGCCCCACATTTTCCATTGATTCCCAAGGGGGAGAAGTTATAAATGAAAAATGGATGATCATATTAGGGGGAGTCTAGTTTTGAAATTATTTTTTTGAGAAGTTTTGGAATTGGCATTTTGGGATGGACACTTAACCATTTTTCCTAATTGTTACCATTAATGCAAAAGGGGGGAGATTAATGGAAAGAGTCATTCCTTAATGTATTTTATGTTTTAATTTATAGAAAATACTATCATTACTCTTGGCCATGATGCAGACAAGTCAGTTTACCAAAGTATTTGTTACCTATATTTGTCTAAGTACTAGAAGCAGGACAATGACCAGTCAGATAGATCATTTTGGTTCAGAAAATTTTTTGAGTATTAGTGTATGTGATTGTAAGCTATGAATGTAGACATAATATTATTCCTAATCCAGTAATCATGGATCCTAAACTCATCAGATGCATGAGATATTCACTTTGGAATATCGGGTTGACAGTTTTTAGAAGAACATGATAGTTCAGAGAAACTGAATCTTGATATATCTGGTAAACCATTTTTGTTTATCGGTTTAATTATTTTTTATGATAGAGCCAACATCAGAGGTTACTTGGTTTAGTTAGAAAGGTTTGATTTTATATTTTGATCCTATTTTGGTGTGTATAATCTACATGTTTCACTACTCCTATTTGGGTCGACAATGTTTATGTTTTGAGGCTATGATCTTATATTTAAGATCAAGCTTTTATTGTGAAGAAAAGAGAAGTAATTGATGATAAGATGATGATATTATGACAAGGCAGTAAATAGAGACTATGTTGATGTGCAGATCTATGTTCATAGCTTCATTGGAACTATAGAGGCATTATTGATGCTACCAATCAGTTTGGTATAGGACTGTAAGTATATTTATTGATTATGTAATTGGCTTTAAGACTTGATATATTTTGGTTGTCCAATTGAGTAGTGAGCTCTAGGATGTAATCCTAAATGCAAATGCATTCCCCTCTTTTTACTTGTGTCTTTAGCCAGACACTTATTATTGCAATAGTGAGATTTTTATGGGTATCATCCCCACCGGGGTATTTCTCTTAACCAAGTTTTCCTACAACAAATGATGGT